>VYZU01037938.1:14390-38806 GCA_013401355.1 Ceyx cyanopectus
CCTGTCCAGGTCTCTCTGGATGGCAGCACAGCCTGCTGCTGTGTCAGCCACTCCTCCCAGTTTGGTGTCATCAGCAAACTTGCTGAGGGTGCTCTCTACCCCCTCATCCAGGTCATTGATGAATATATTGAATAATACTGGACCCAGTACTGACCCTTGGGATGGTTTTAATATGGAACAGCTGGGAAACAGGGAAATCCTCAGAGTACCTTCTCCCTGATAGAAACAATCAGAATAAATATTTGCTACAGAACATCAGCGGAACATGAGTCTTGAATTCCAGAGGTAGCTGATCCCCACAGAGGTGCCAGTTCTAAGTTTGCTCAGAGCCTGCCTGCAATACACACAGAAGCAGATTGGTGCCTCTTGTCTCCTAGCTTCCTTACATCACGTAAAGATTACCTAGGTGAGATAAACGTTAGGCTTTTTATATAGTGCTGGCTGCTATAGAAACCACTAGCTCTGAGACAGTGTGTCCTGCTATGGAGGCACACCTGGCAGCAGCTCCAGACTAGGGAATGCTATAACCTGCACTGTCAGTTTTTGAAGTTTGTGACTGAAGCCTGTCTACTTTCTGAACTGCTCTGTGTTTTTTACTTCTGCAACATGCAGCTTTTTAACATTGGAAATAAAGGTGTCAAATGTTTGGTGTGGTTTACACTGAACAAAGAAATCCATAGCTTTGTAGTATGAAGGTTTATCTGATAGTTTAGGTCTGTCGAAATTGTATGGATGATATTAAGCCTCTGCTGGTTTGAATCATGGCTGTAACTTCCCCTGGAAAGTCACTTTCTGTTGTGTTTCCCCAACAAGAAAAAAAAGGCAACATTAAAGGAGGTGATGCATGGGGAACATTGTGTTTGCTAAGCCGTTCATGATAGTATTAAGATAAAAAGGTCTGTAAAATGACTGTAACTTTGATGAATATATCTGAAGTCAGGGGAGGATGGAGCTGCCAGCTGTGAGTGGAGAAAAGCAACCTCATACAGAGATTTACTGGAGAGAGTCCAGCACAGGGCTACCAAGATACTGCAGGGAGTGGAGCATCTCCCTGCTGAGGAGAGGCTGAGAGAACTGGGGCTCTTTAGCCTGGAGGAGGCTGAGGGGGGAGCTCAGCAGTGTCTATCAATATGTTAAGGGTGAGTGTAGAGAGAATGGAGCCAGACTTTTCTCAATGTCATCCAATGACAGGACGAGAGGCAATGGGTGCAAGTTGGAGCACAAGAGGTTTAGGGGAAACACAAGGAAGAACTTTTTCCCAGTGAGGGTGACAGAGCTCTGGAACAGGCTGCCCAGGGGGGTTGTGGAGTCTCCATCTCTGGAGATGTTCCAGACCCGCCTGGATCTGTTCCTGAGTGACTTGGTCTAGGTGATCCTGCTCAGGCAGGGGGGTTGGGCTAGATGATCTTCTAGGTCCCTTCCAACCCCTAATTTCTGTGAATCTGTGAATCTGTGAATCTGTATGGTGTAGTTTGCTTGTAATTGGTAACAGGATCAGAGCTGTATGACTGACACAAAGCAAAGCAAGGGGCCAGCAGTTTATCATTATATTTCTGTGTGTTTTTATGTTGGTATTTGATTTGTAGCCTTGTTATGAATTTACATACACCTGATCATTTAATGAAAACTTTATTCAAACAGCCACCCTGTCATTCCGTACTAATTTTATCTTCTTTCCTTGTGTCCTTGTAGATAATACTGGCCTTGTTTTGTTCAGACGAGTGCTGAAACAAGTTATTTACTATTTCAATATAATAAATCTCTCTCTACTTGATAAAACATTAAAGATTTTTTTTTTAAATGTCATATACTCTGTATGTGTAATTGAACACATGCATGTCCTATGAATACATCTGGACATATGCATTATGCATGAATGCTCTCATGTACCTCAAAAAATGTTGAAACAGAACAGGTTTTGACCAAAATCTATGGAGATTCTGGGATCAAAGAAGCCTTTATTCTCATTTCCCTTTGGGTATATGAGAAGCACTGAGTTTTGTACCTACATTCTGTTCATGTTGTAGATTTGAGATCTTGTTGAGATGCAGGCACCCCCACCAGCCAGTTCAGGCACAAGAAGAAAATGGTCACGATTGTGTTCCCAGTCTGCAAAGCTCTGCCCAAGGGGCAGTGTCTGGTCCCTCAAGTAGAAAGCTTCTCTGAAATGCCATGTTCCTAGTATGTTGGACAGATCTTCAGATATTCCTACTCTGTGAGGTGATGTGTTATGCTACAAAAACATATGCATAACTCTGGACTGCATATATGTGCTTCTGGAAGACTTATACCCAGTGTTTACATGTTTTAAGAGTCAGGACATACATAATTTAATAGTAATAATATGAATAATCATGAGCAGCTTCCTTTCTTGGTATTAAGCCAGGTAAATGAGACTACTTTAATTTTGTGGTATCAGGATTGATTCAAAACCAGACCTCCTGTACTTAGGAAAAATATACTCATACATAGTAGAGTGTAAGCACTTTCCTTATAAAAAGGTCATTCTTTGTTCTCTTGAAGTCAATAGCAGAATTCCCATAATCAGAAAAATAAAATAAAATTCCTAACCAGATAATATCAAAGAAAAGTACACTGGAGTTATAGTTGTTGCTTAAGGATACAATCAAGCCTTGAGCATGCTGCCCTGTTTTCAAAAAATATGAGCAATCCTGATCTCCTTGTCCAGGGATTGCCCACCAAAAGCACTCAGAACTTCACCGAGTGGGAGTTTTGCTGACACGTGTTCTCCCAGCAGGTCTGTTGGGTTGCTGTCATTGGTAGGAGGGGTGTTACTAACTCATTTCAGCCAGTGTTTTGACAAGATGCTGGATGTGCAATTTCACAGAAGAGCTAAAAACAGCAGTGTAATCTCAGCACAGACAGGCTCTTTGTAGAGGTTTGCTGCCAAACTCCAAAGTCTCTTGCTGCTCATGGGCGGAGAGGCATTTTTTGATTCAGAGCTTCAGAACTTGGCTGTGTACTTTCTAGATCCTGGCATAAAGAGGTTCCTGAATACATGCTGCCAAATGTCAAGATTCTGCTGGAAAACACTGTAAAAGAACAAATGAATGAGCAAATACTCTGAAGGAGAAAAAAAGTTTTACTTTTCTCTAAATTAACATTCAGAAATTTCTGAGCTACTTTGGTAGAAAGTTAAAAATAATTCTGAGGTAGAGATCTGTAAGGGAAATTTTGAGGCATAATGAATGAAGTCTATAATCACAAAATTTATAATTGTTGAAATGTATAATCACAGTATTTATAGTCACAGAAAATCTAGTGGGAAGTTCAAGACATCCTGACCCCAGACCATATAGCCAATGCCTCTGCAATAAGTTATTGGTCTCTGCATAAAGAATTTCTGAAAATTACTTTTAGGTACACTCGCCCTTGCACAGAATCGTGTAAGTGCTGGTCACCTTCCTGGAAAAAAAACAGCCTTTCATGTTTATTAGCACTTTGGGCCCTCTCTGCTTATCAGCTGGCAGAAAACAGCCCCTGGGGATGTCTGCCCATGGCTCCCTGCCATGCTTGGGTACCAGCCAGCAGAGGGGAGCCGACTGCCGCACATCCTTTTGCGCTGGGTTCGGGAAAGAGCGAACTGCATAGGAATGAGCGAATGTCCGTCTTCCTTCTTCCAGCTGCTCTGATTTTTATGTTCCTGCTGTGTTGTGGATGTGCTGGAATTGGGTTTTCTAGTGAATTAGGAAATGTAAGTCATATGTTGATGACATAAATATACATGAATTCCAAAAATACTGAAGAGTACATGTTCATGCCCTGAACGTTTTACAGTAGAAAACACAATGATATGAAGTCTGTCTCAGAGCCTCTAAATGAGTCTAATAAAATAGAATATTAATGAACCTTCATTACTGTCAAGATCTTGTTAGAGAGCTGCATGTCAGATAATCATATCCCTGCTAATTTTATTCTACTGGAATATTCCAAATGTTCTTTTCACTGGTAACTGTAACAGCCCAGACATAAATGGACTGGAAAATACCAGTTAGTAGGCTGTTTCTGTCTCTTGCTTATGTGAGGACTCTTGCCTCTTCTTCAGTTGAGGGATTTGTTCTGCTGGAAGATTTAGTCTTCACAGAGCCTGCAATCACCCACTAGACTTAAATGAGTAGCAAAAGGACCCTGATCTGCTTACAATCCATTCTCTTTTTCACAGTTGGAGCAGAGGGCAGAAGGACAGCATCAGGAAAACTCCAGCAGTATGAGTGGGATCAATGGAGAGAAGAGCATTGATTAGGGATGAAGAGGGCCAGGGTCAATGGTTACTGTACAGCATCAGAGGAGAAAGGGAGCATGCACCTTTTGCAGTGACACTTTCACAAAAAACACTTGTTAAGGTGAGAGAGGTCACATGGGAGAAGGGAGTAACACTCAGAAATATTGTTGAGAGCAGCTTTTGGAATGAATGTCAGCTGAAGGTGGAGTGTGTGGATTAGTGAGGCTAAAAGACTGGAAGGCTGAAAGGAAGCATATCAGACCAAAGAGGATGAAAAATGACTGTGAAACAGGAGAAAGATGAACATTGTGGGTTTCTGGTGCTGCCCTAATGACCAAGGGCAGTGTGTTTTCTCAGCTCTTACTGTTCCTCAAGTTTCATTTTTATGAAATGATGGTGACTTGACTTACAGGATCACAGGATTATTCAGGTTGGAAGTGGCCTCATGAGATCATCTAAACTTTGGCATCATCTTCCCTTCCTCCTCTCTGCCTTGTTTGATTAAGGCTTTTATGTCTCTTACATAATGTTTACCACAACAGTTTTGCGTAGCACTAACTGCTATATTATTACTACTACTACTACTACTACTACTACTACTACTACTACTACTACTACTATTTTTTTAAAAAAACTGTTCCCAGAATGCTTAGAGTTGTAGATGGACAAGATCTTAGCATTTGTGCAAAGGAAAAGTAAAGATGACAACAAACATGGAGGAAGTGTAACATTTCTTCTGACTTTTATCATGGTTGCACCCATATTTGTCTGTGTAAATTTCTGTTGTAGCAGCAAACTTCTGTGTTACCTACTGTCGTGTGAAAAGGTAATTTGGCAGAAAATAAACCTGCTTGTGTTCCAGCTGGTCCTCAGATGTCAGAGGGTCTAGGGGCGGCTAGGTTCAGATTCTGAGTGATGTCCAATTTGGAGTTTGGTGCTATTAGTCTGGTCGCACTCAGTCTGGCTGAGCTAACACAAGTCTGGATCCACTAATAACTCCCCTGCACCCCCTGCCTAGTCACGCTCCACGGTACCAGCAGCCAGGATCTGACGGTGCCCAATGAGAGAACTATGGTGACTGGCAGCATTGAAAGTGAAGGTTATTGAGCGACAGCAACACAAGTTCTTATGATTTGCCAGTGATAAGTACACTGTCTGCAAAGTATGTATATATACATGGATAGTATAAATGAGCAGCTCAAAGAAAAGTTTCTAAGTTTAAAGTCTGGATCTTACCCAAAGGGGACCCTAAGGGAAGGAATCAAGGTTCAGCCCATAAACTGATCCCACGAGTCAGAGATGATGTCCGCTCTGACTTGTCCATGATGATGTCTTCCCTAACATCCCCCCTTACCTGAAACATTTTTATAATTATTCTCACCTTCAAGGTGGAGCTTGAGTGACTCTAGTCATAAATGCCTTTATTATGATTGGTATAAATTGCTCTTGCTTCACTTTTAAATATCTAGCTGAAGAAGAATTCACTGCGCATACTCAGTGAGGGGTGGTGGCACCTCAGAGTTGGGTAGTCTCCAGGCTGGTGGTGTGTTTTGGTATTATAATGACCATGTAATGAGCAAAGTTTGCACAAAGATGGCACTTTGTCCAAAAACTGTCAGACTGTTGTCAGAGGGTGGCAAGCAGGCAGCTTATCAGTTCTGCTGTACCCTGAAGTTCCCATATCTGTTGCGAATCTCACAGGGCAGGGCCATGGAATCTTCACTCCATCCCTCATGTTGCTTGCAAGCAGGACTGTCTATGGAACTGTTGTGGAATGGATTCCTGGCATACCAGTTGCAACCTACTCCTGAAAGTTTCTCTGATGTTATACCTTTCCTTATGTGTGAACAATGCTGCAACTCTAATGTGATTTTGGATTTTTAAAATCACCCCCAGTTGTTATTCCACACCTACTTGCAGCTTTCTTGTTCTGCATAAACTTCATCACACAGATGTAATGCCAAAGAGAGGTGAAGTACTATATGTGTATTTTACAGCATGGATGAGCTTTGTATCACAGCCACTGCTCAGCCTCAGATAATTGTGATCCCTGGAATGCAGCGCTCATTTTACAAGAGCAAGAAGTCAGCTTCACTAAATTACCCATCAGCTCCAGGAGGGTAGTGTTCCCTTTGTGTTTTGTATTATCATTCTCACTATTATCATTAATATTTTCAGATGCCCTTGTTTTCTAATTTGATAGGTTACTCATACTAAACACCACTATAGTTGTGTTAAGAACACACTGCCCTGCTGTCGTCAGCAGGACTGATGGGCTTTGAAGAAACCAGCTGCGCCTAGAACATAGAAATGCATTTTAAAAGGAATATAGCAAGCTTCATCTTAAAATAAAATACCAGCATCATCAACACAGAGATTAAGATGTAGCAATTATTCTCCTGTCAGCTGGGGTTGAGGCAGCAGGGGTGGCTGCCCACCCCTTCCCTTTTCCCTCGCTGGCCCCATGAGGAGGTTGTCAGGACTGGTCTCCCCAGGAGCCACAGTTTCAGAAAACTTTTTTGGAAGACTAAAGCACTCCCATGCAGAGCTGCTGGGGTTGTTTTGACAGCCCATGGCATGGTTCTGGGCACAACAGCCACTCAGATCAAGGATGGGAGCCAACATATCAACTAACCCATTTTATGACTGCCTAGATTGCTGCACATTTTGACCTCATCAGTGGGAGTTCATGATTACTTTTGGAGAGGCTTCTTGCTTCAAGCAAGAATTTCTATCTCTTGTTTTATTCATGGAAATCATGCTCTGGAAAGACAAAGCATTTGGGCTGAATTGGAAAGAAAGACTGATCTTTTACTTTCTGACATTCTTTATTAAATTCCATCTTTTCTCCTCAAAGTGAACAAAGTGTGACTGGGCACCAGAGAGATACACACACACACATATATACATATAGAAATAATACCAAAGCCCATACCCATCATTACTTCTGGAAAATAATTTTGTCTCCCCTCTCTATCTACAGTGGATGATATTTAAAGGGCAAATGTTACTTGGTGAAGGCAGGTTAAAAAGCCAGCATCTGCAGGTTGACTAAGACTTTCAAGCATCTTCAGTGGCCCACAATTAACATAGCACAGAAGAATAATTATCTGGCTGTTTAGAGAAAAGGAAATTATAGGCTACTATGAGCCAAAGTGCTGTGCTTTGCCCAGTGTCTCATTTCACTTGATCCAAAAGAAAATTCCTAACAGAATAAAAAAGCTTGCACTTTAATGTTAAGGTGCTCTGAGTGGTTAAGCCTGGAATAAATATGCACATCATTATTCTTATTAGAAATATAAGTTTCTTTCTGCTTTTGTTTTTCATGTTTTCTGCAAACTGTGCTGGGGATTAAGTAAGCATCAAGTAAAATTTTGAGTTGATAAATGTAAACCCTGAGAATGATTAAAATTTGGCAAGATTAATTCTTCCAGCCTGAGCATTTTTGGCTCAAATGAACCAAGAAACACTAGAAATATTGTGGGGAAAAANCATCATTATTCTTATTAGAAATATAAGTTTCTTTCTGCTTTTGTTTTTCATGTTTTCTGCAAACTGTGCTGGGGATTAAGTAAGCATCAAGTAAAATTTTGAGTTGATAAATGTAAACCCTGAGAATGATTAAAATTTGGCAAGATTAATTCTTCCAGCCTGAGCATTTTTGGCTCAAATGAACCAAGAAACACTAGAAATATTGTGGGGAAAAAAAAACCAAAACCAAACCAAAACCAAACAAAAAAACAACAANTGGTGGTGTGTTTTGGTATTATAATGACCATGTAATGAGCAAAGTTTGCACAAAGATGGCACTTTGTCCAAAAACTGTCAGACTGTTGTCAGAGGGTGGCAAGCAGGCAGCTTATCAGTTCTGCTGTACCCTCAAGTTCCCATATCTGTTGCGAATCTCACAGGGCAGGGCCATGGAATCTTCACTCCATCCCTCATGTTGCTTGCAAGCAGGACTGTCTATGGAACTGTTGTGGAATGGATTCCTGGCATACCAGTTGCAACCTACTCCTGAAAGTTTCTCTGATGTTATACCTTTCCTTATGTGTGAACAATGCTGCAACTCTAATGTGATTTTGGATTTTTAAAATCACCCCCAGTTGTTATTCCACACCTACTTGCAGCTTTCTTGTTCTGCATAAACTTCATCACACAGATGTAATGCCAAAGAGAGGTGAAGTACTATATGTGTATTTTACAGCATGGATGAGCTTTGTATCACAGCCACTGCTCAGCCTCAGATAATTGTGATCCCTGGAATGCAGCGCTCATTTTACAAGAGCAAGAAGTCAGCTTCACTAAATTACCCATCAGCTCCAGGAGGGTAGTGTTCCCTTTGTGTTTTGTATTATCATTCTCACTATTATCATTAATATTTTCAGATGCCCTTGTTTTCTAATTTGATAGGTTACTCATACTAAACACCACTATAGTTGTGTTAAGAACACACTGCCCTGCTGTCGTCAGCAGGACTGATGGGCTTTGAAGAAACCAGCTGCGCCTAGAACATAGAAATGCATTTTAAAAGGAATATAGCAAGCTTCATCTTAAAATAAAATACCAGCATCATCAACACAGAGATTAAGATGTAGCAATTATTCTCCTGTCAGCTGGGGTTGAGGCAGCAGGGGTGGCTGCCCACCCCTTCCCTTTTCCCTCGCTGGCCCCATGAGGAGGTTGTCAGGACTGGTCTCCCCAGGAGCCACAGTTTCAGAAAACTTTTTTGGAAGACTAAAGCACTCCCATGCAGAGCTGCTGGGGTTGTTTTGACAGCCCATGGCATGGTTCTGGGCACAACAGCCACTCAGATCAAGGATGGGAGCCAACATATCAACTAACCCATTTTATGACTGCCTAGATTGCTGCACATTTTGACCTCATCAGTGGGAGTTCATGATTACTTTTGGAGAGGCTTCTTGCTTCAAGCAAGAATTTCTATCTCTTGTTTTATTCATGGAAATCATGCTCTGGAAAGACAAAGCATTTGGGCTGAATTGGAAAGAAAGACTGATCTTTTACTTTCTGACATTCTTTATTAAATTCCATCTTTTCTCCTCAAAGTGAACAAAGTGTGACTGGGCACCAGAGAGATACACACACACACATATATACATATAGAAATAATACCAAAGCCCATACCCATCATTACTTCTGGAAAATAATTTTGTCTCCCCTCTCTATCTACAGTGGATGATATTTAAAGGGCAAATGTTACTTGGTGAAGGCAGGTTAAAAAGCCAGCATCTGCAGGTTGACTAAGACTTTCAAGCATCTTCAGTGGCCCACAATTAACATAGCACAGAAGAATAATTATCTGGCTGTTTAGAGAAAAGGAAATTATAGGCTACTATGAGCCAAAGTGCTGTGCTTTGCCCAGTGTCTCATTTCACTTGATCCAAAAGAAAATTCCTAACAGAATAAAAAAGCTTGCACTTTAATGTTAAGGTGCTCTGAGTGGTTAAGCCTGGAATAAATATGCACATCATTATTCTTATTAGAAATATAAGTTTCTTTCTGCTTTTGTTTTTCATGTTTTCTGCAAACTGTGCTGGGGATTAAGTAAGCATCAAGTAAAATTTTGAGTTGATAAATGTAAACCCTGAGAATGATTAAAATTTGGCAAGATTAATTCTTCCAGCCTGAGCATTTTTGGCTCAAATGAACCAAGAAACACTAGAAATATTGTGGGGAAAAAAAAACCAAAACCAAACCAAAACCAAACAAAAAAACAACAACCAAAACCACTTAATGCCTTAATGCTTTCTGCCCGATTTTCCAAACTTAACTGTGAAGTACTTTAATGTATTTGTAAGCCTTCTTTGGGCAGCTCTTTACTCTTCAGACATTTCTCCAAGATGCTTCATTATCTGCAGGGCATGCAGGTGATTAAGCAGTGACTGAGCAATTGTGCCACTGTAAAACAAGAGATGACAATAAACTGTATTTCTTGTAAAACAAAGACCCTTCAAAAATAGAAAGATGCTGTTCACATGAGCACTCACTGAGAGGCTTGACCGTTCACAGACTTTGCATGAGAGCCAACTCTGCTGAGAGGCAGTTAATCCTAATTATATTTTATCATCCAGGTCTTGACAACATGAGTGAGGACTTTTGTTCAGTGCAGATTCACAAGCCACACAAACAAAATACTTTTGAAATCTTCTATCACCATTCCTTAAAGTTCTACCTCCATCCTTTGCATTTCATAGGCATTACAGGCAGCAGAAATGAAGCCTGGCCTTTGTTGAGAAGGAATACAGGTGCCTTTGTTGAGAAGGAATATAGGTACATTTTTGTCTTCACCTCAAGTCTCCTGTGTGATATAAAACCAGACAGATTACAGAGGTGTACTGAGATTTCTCTCCACTTTTTCTTGACAGGTAATCTAGTTCTGCACCAGTACTACTGTAAAACTTTATCTGGAGCTAACTTCATAAACCAGAAAGGCTCTCTTTCTCAAGCTCCACACATTTATTTATTTTTTTATTATTATTATTATTATTATTTTTTTTTAGGTGGAACTGTATTAAACTGTCAGAGGAACATCCCTGGCATTTAGCCACATCTCTTCTGCCAGCTGTCTAACAATAATTTCGGAAGTTATTCTAATATCTGGGAGGACTCATTACTTTAGGAGTATTTTAAATTCTCCCAGTCCCATAACTCTGGACCAGCTATATGGGAGTGGGTTATGTTTCCCAGAATATCAGTATCAGATTAAAAGACTACTCTTTACCCGCGTCTTGACTTGAAGCTGGGAATTCAAATATTTACAGACCTACACCTTATAGGACTCTTTTAATTATGGAAAGTCATGCAATTTAAAGTAACTGCAATTTAATGAGATTAAGAGCTCAGTGTGTTTCTCAACATTAAAGAAGCACTAAAATCTTACTAGGCATGTAGGTGCAGTTAAAATTAACAAACCAGCACAGTTTTGATTCAGCTTGGTGTATGCTTATTACCCAGCCACAGACTACTGAACACTCCATACTGCAATGGGACTAGTTCAATTTATTCCTCATGTGTATCTTTTATGGAGTCATATCTCCAAAATCTATTGAGGAGTATGCACAGTTTGTTTGGTTTGATTGGAAATCCCTGGGTCTCATCACATAGTTTCATTTTGGCTCTAACAGATGAACCAGAGATCAGATTAATGTTAATTCTTTGGTCTCATAGATGATATGGTAATCTGTAGATTTTTTTCTTGAATCATGTCAGGTCTTATTTTTCATTTTGGAGGTAGTGTATTTTGCCTTTATCTGACCTCTATTCTTCTTCAGACCTTGCTTCATATCTCACATGAGTTTCTAACTTTGAGAGTCTCCCTAAATTCACTTGTAAGTTATTATAGGTGAATTAAGATAGTTTTTAACTAAGTCCCTATATATCAAGCCAGAATATATATCTTTATTCTATGTTCTGCACATTAGGAAGAGTGTAGATAGACTCTCTTAGCAATGACTGGACATTCCTAACCTCGTGCCACTGGTCACCATCCTATTGTGAATTCTGCTATGTGGAAAATTCTCAAAATCTGCAGAAACAGAAAAAAAAAAATCGAATTGTCCTCTAACCAAAATAACTCACAAATGTTCCCAGTAACAATAACAGCAGTTGAATGGAAGTTCCAGGCAATATTTCCAGTGTTTGTCCTGATTCAGCCTTGTACAATTTGAGATATTGACAAACCACCTTGAGTTTCCAAGTAGTGCTGTATCAAAACTCAGACTACAAGTCTCCTCTCTATGGCCAGTTGTGGATTAGGCAGAGAAAATATTAACCCAAAAGAAAAACATGGAATAAAATTGCATAACGCCATAGCTGGATGAGCAAAGACCTTCCTTCCTGAAGTTCATAATTGGAAGAAGTGCAATGCAAATATTATTGCTTATATTGTTTATTTTGCAGTCTTGAGAGCAATTAGAAAGGAAGATGGGAGAGAAGAAATATTCCTTTCAGAATTTTAATTTCAGCTGTCAGGTGGTAATTTACTTTTCAACTTCCTTGGTTTTGTTTGTTGGTTTTGTTTATTTGTTTGGTTTTAGTGTTTGATTTTTTTTTCCCTCCCTGGGTTTATTTTTCATAGATGTTTCAATGCAAGTGGAGGAGTAGCATTTCTGAACAAAACTCACTGTGTCCTGACGGGTGTTGGTGTACAAATACATCAGTTTGTGCTCAACCTACGGCTGGCAGCTTGCCTGCAGGGGCAGTTCCAAAGCAGGCTGGCTCTGATGTCTCCAATACTTTATATTAACCCCTCTGGTTGCACATCTGCATGTGCATGGGATGTTCATGCCCAGTGTACACAGTGCCCTGAAGATCTTGAAACACTGGGCTTATTGTAGACATCCTGCACATGCAAGGTTAGCACAGCACTTCTGGGCAGTACTGGACTTGGTAACACCCACATAATTTCAACTGCCCTGTCAAGGGGTAGCAATTCCTTTTAAGAGAGAAACAAAACTTTTCTTTTTTTTCTTTTTCTCTCTCTTTGCCTGTGGGGGTGGGGCCGGGCCGACAAAAAACAAGCCTGAGGGCATGTGGACAGAAGCGGAAGAGGGGTGTGGTTTGGAGAGACAAAAGCTCTCGAGGCGAGGACGGNGTTGTTTATACATATATATTGTTCTAATAAATTTCTTGTCTCCTTATAAGTCCCGGGTCTCAGATAATAGTTGTCTAAACTAAGACATGCCCCCATCAGCTTTTGATTTCTTTCAGTTCTTTCCCTGCTAGACTAACAAGACCTGCAGCTCATTCCCCAGGGAGCAACTCCTTAAATACTGTAATCAAGATAGCAATCTGCGAGGTGGGTCAGGATGATTCTAAGTATTTGTCCTGTTACTTTTCTTCATTATCCCTTAAAATGCATTGCCCAGAAAAGGAAACTGGGATATTAACAATTCATAGCCTACCAGAAACATGCTGAAACAGTTTTAACCACTCAGAAACACTCACAAAATGTTCCTGGCTCCTTACTGTATTGAAGACCAGACCTAAATGTGAAATATTAAAACAGAAACCTTTGAAAAAAGCTCCAGCTTCCCAATAAGATTCCAGTAGAAGCTGGTAGCTGGAAGCTGCAGCAAGCTTTCCATTTCTGAGCTTCCCACAAGGGCTGGGGAGCCTTTCATGTTTCACTCTGGATGTTTTCTGAGGCAGCATCTGACTTCAGGGTTGGAGCAGTCTGCTCATGACATCTTCCCTGGGTGCCAGAGTGAGGTGTGGGATGAAGAAGAGTCTGAGTACAGCCATTGCCAGTCGGGAAGCGGCTCACCTAAGGTATCAATGACTACAGGAGGAAAATAGCAAAATGCTTAGAGGAAAACAGCACAGACGCTACTGATGTGTGTGTGAGACTGGCAAAGGATTTACAGACATTTATCATTTCTGTACAGAAAAGCCTTATTTTGTGAAACTGTATTAGAGGGAGAAGCCTCAGGTTTGGGTAGATGGTCCTGTGGGTCTGGAATGAGTCCCAGTGTTTGAAAGAGCAAAGGGAAGATTACAGAGAATTCCAGTGGAGAACTTGACAAATTGTTCAGCATGTGATCTCTGACCCTCAGGAAAGACGACGGATGTGGAACAAGCACTGGCTGAGAAAACAATTGCAAGAGGAAAACAAGAGGAGAAAAAGCCCCTACAGCTCATTGCAGAAAAAGCCAACATAGAAACAGATCTACATTCACTGGGGCTGCACATCACTCAGTCCTGCACTCTCAGGCAGCACAAAGCTCTTCCTATACATTATCCTGTGGCTCTGAGCTCTCTGAAAAATTGCAACACCACAACATTAAATCTGTCTGTAGATAGCTGAAGGTTTAGAAGCAGTATTTGAACCCTAGCTGCCTTTTTAAAGTGATCAAGGAGAGAAACTGATAATATATTTCCAAAGGCATGTACATAAATGTACCTATTTCTATAGATGGTGGTCATAATGAGGTTTATTACTGTCCTGCTCAAATAATTGATTACGGATGGGTTGTTTCCAGCCTTTCTAGCAGAAAAAAAAACTTGTCACACAACTGACTGCTTTGAGGACCTGAAGGGCAATGTGGCATGGTCCACAAGGGTAGAACATGTGAGACCTGGACTCTTTTCTTTTCTTTTCTTTTCGTTTCTTTTCCTTTCTTTTCCTTTCTTCTCTTTTCTTTTCTTTTCGTTTCTTTTCCTTTCTTTTCCTTTCTTCTCTTTTCTTTTCTTTTCTTATCTTTTCTTTTCTTTTCTTTTTTCTTTTCTTTTCTATCTTTTTTTAATCTTTTTTTAAAATTTTTTTCAGACTCCTGTGTTTTCAAGCCTTGTTTCTGAACAGCACCCAATGGTCTTAAGAGTAATGGTGATGACACAACAACACCAAAGTCATCTGGGGATGGAGGAGCCACTGGTGTTTTCTGAAACTGAAATCTGTATGTTGGGATCTCCTTTACTTTGAACTGAATACTTTTCTGCCTATGAGGTGTCACCCTGGTCTCTCTACTATGCTCAAAAGTACATCAACTAAATGTGAAGGACAAAAATATTAAAGCATCCCAAAGCTGTCACACCTTGTTCTCCCAAACTAGGCCACCTTGAGCGTACAAAATCCATTATTTAATTAGGTCCAGACCCTACCAAAAGAGAGATTTTTCAAGTCTGAGAGGAGAACAGATACTGAATGACTTAGGTGCCTACTCACTGAATTCACTTACCCACTTCCTACCATGAGCAATTGCTTATTCATCCACAAGGTGAAATGTAATTACTTTAAAATGCTAAAACAATTGTAAAGAGCAAACAGCAAAGTTAGATGATTCACAAATTGAAATAAATAAATGCACAACATCAAATATGCAAAGTAATTTGTTCAGCTACAGTAATAATGCTTTTGTGGTCAGGGGCAGTTACTCTTACAAATTGTACAAAAGAAAAGATCATACCCTAACAAAAACATTCCTAGGAAGTTTGGTTTTTTTTTGTTGTTTTGGTTTTGGTTTTTTTTACAGATTTTGACATTACTAACAATTTTATGAAAACCTGTAAAACTTTAAAAAATATATCCAGTAATGTATGTCTTCTGTGAATGAGTAATTCGATTTTATTGCACTCAGAAAGTATGTGGGATCCCTTTAAAAACAACCCCAACCTTACTTTTCCCCCTCTGGCCAAAAATGGGGTCTCTTTCCTGGAGGCAGTCCACTAACAATGTAAACATGCTTTATGTATAAGCTGCATGTCCTTCTGATGCTGTCAACTCAAATAGATGCTATAGCATTAGACATAAGTGTGAATTTTCAGGTTCTGTATTGCCTTTATAACCTCAGTCTCTGAAATCCTTCATTCCACTTATAATTGTGACTCCAGGTCTATGAAACCATCATCAGCTTTGCTTCCAATCATGATCAGTTATGTCTGCCAGCACTGTGCAGGGAGGAAAGCATTTTAGCACCACCTAAGATAGGCTTCAAACAGGAAAAAAAAAAAAATTACTTTAAAAAAGAGCCTCTGAAAAATGAACTGTCCTTGCAGATGTGATATGGCAAAACCCCACTGTGTAAAAATGGTTGGTGCTTCACAACCTGCCTCCAAACTGCCTGAGTCTACAATCACTCCCAACATGGCAGTGTTTACAGGAGAATAACCTTTGGCTCAACTATTCTGTACATGAAAGGATTCAGCTTCAAAAACCAAGATTATACCTTATGCAAACCCAGTATAGGGCTGTGCGCAAAGAGCTCTCCTGCATTGCACGCTGTCTCACTGAATCACAATTGTAGAAAACAGAACTTCCCCACTAACATGTTTTTTCTATAGTAATGTGTTTTGTTCAGGAAAATCAGGATAAAGCCAGCATTCATTAATGAAAACATATAGGAGGAAATTTCAGAAACTACTTCTGGGCATTTTTTTTTTTTTCTCAATTTTGTTGTTTCTGTGAAAGAAAAATTGAAGATGTCAAAGAAAGTATTTGACAGTAATAGGAAAATATTTATTTCTGCTACCATTCTTTCTTAGGCAAACCCCAGTAATTCCCTGGTGTGTTGTCTGTAATCAATGCTTCGCTGGGGCTAAGCGAAGGAGGGGCCCCCTGGTGTGGTGGGAATGCTGCCGGCAGGGCAGGCGTCAGGCACTTCCCTCAGTGCAGCCGCACCCGCGCGGGACTCTGAGTGGCACCCGTTGCTGCATGACACTTCCTCTGTCCAGACAGCCATATGTTGTGCCCAACAGCTCCTGTGGCATTCAACGTCACCTTTCTCAGCTCCTAGGCACATACTCAGCTTGTTGCTCCATTTCACCCACAGTATTTCCAGTTTCCAATGTTAATGAGAAAGTATTTCCCTTTCATTTCGATGTGATAGATGGCTTTTTTTGTGTCCAAACAGTGAATAAGCACATCAGGAGGGTAGACTGGCAATAACTGAAGCTCTAAAATTTTGCAGCAAGGAATTAAATGCTGTAACTGTCATTACACTGAAATGGCATTTGCTACATCTGTTTATTAGCTCGTATCTGAGAAGCTATTTGGTGCCAGGACTGTCTGTCTGTGCAAAACAGGTGCAGACCTTTCATTTGGAGAGAAGAGCCAGTTTTCAAACACTGAAGTTCAATAGCACAGCATGACCTGGACATGTCAGTAAAAAGTCATGTTCTCTTCTGCTTCAAAAGAGGGACCACACTGGAACAAAGCTGCACTGTAATCACCTGCTGGAATTAACTCTTGGGGATCTCTGTGACAACATCTAAACCCTTCTTAGAAATTGCCTGGGGTGATAGTAGGTGACCTGGGCAAAACTGCACCTGGGACCCTAATACTGAGGTAATTTTCTTAATATGAAGGTGATCGTTTTTGGAAGAGGGAAGAGAAGAATAGCTGAAAAAAGAGCCAACCACTAGGTCTAAAAATGAATGAGAAGGTGGCAGTGGAAAAGAGGCAGAGGCTGCAGAAACATTAGGTGTAAGGAACACAGCGACAGGTTTTGCAATGTGTTTTAGAGATGGTACAGGCTGCTGTTGCTAAATGTAACAGATACTGAGGAATATAGGAAATTTGTTATGCAAATGTCCCTGAGATCCTGAGGCACATTTTTTTTGAGTAGACATCAATCAGTAGACCTTCTCTTTCACTTCCATCACTGCCTCTTCCAGTTGCAGCAGTGATTTAGATCAATTGCAAACAGTTCATAATGGATTAACTCCTAACACCAGTGTGACAGTGCTAACCTTCAGATGAGCAGCTACTGTGAAAAACTAAGTTCCCTCTGAGCCACACAAGTTACTTCTTTACCAGTAAACTGAAGGAGATGAGGACATGTGGCAGCACTGGCACATGACTGTCCATACTATGGGGTTGATGGCATGTCCCTGGCACTGCTTTGGGGCAGCTCTGGCTCTGCCATGCAGTGCCTGGGTACAGTGCATGGGAGAGCAGGGTCCATCCCTCAAGGCAGTGTGGGTGATGGAGATAGAGGTGGTTTTGTTTGTTGTTTGTTGTTGTTTTGTTTTGCTTGTCTTGCCTTAGTTTCTTGTATAAAATAAAGATCTCCATAGAAGTGCCATCCACTGGAGATGGCATCTCAATCAAGTCCCTTTCTTGGGGTAAAAAAAATGCCAACAACCCACAAACAGAAAAAATGAACAGTATTTCTTTGAAAACTCTTGAATACACACAAATTGGTATGCCCTTCTTTGTGCACTTTTTCTTCTTAAAGTGGTGATACAATTTTCCATTTATGATTAACTTAGAAAAAGCTGTAACTCTTCACCTATCCTTCTTTTGACCTGAAAAATGCAATGAAGTGTTTTTATTTTTCCCCAGCAGCTCAGTATTCACAATTTTCACAATGCTCATGATACTATTATGGTACATTTACAATTTATTTATTTTTTTTTTAATTCCCAGCACTTTCATTAGAAAAGCTGTTTCTTCATAAATGAAGTCACATGAAATTGATGTGTTTCATGAAATTGATGTGTTTCTGATGCTGTGGAACCAGTGGAACACCTTATAAGATTTTGTACTATTTGATTTTACATTTTAAATGCAGTAAAATTCACTGTACTTAAACGAACGTTAATACAAAACGAAAACTGATTATTATAGTAAAATTTTGTGTCCATTTCACAAAGACTAATTTCACGAGCAACAATTAATTATAAACAGAAGAGGAGAAACGACAAATAAACACAGATGTGACAGGGATACAATACTTGTGGCAACTCATCACCAAGACATGACATTTGAAATTTGTACCCCAGCCCTAATGTCTTGGACTTAAATCCAAATGTAGAATAAAAATTATGTAGAATGATGGAAGTTAAAAAAAGGGATGTTTTCCAATCAGGAATCAAATTAAAGGTATGCTTTCCATATATGTGTTGGTTACTATTTTCCAGGCAATATTGATGGGCTATTCAACATGGTGACATAGCCTCAACACACTCAATGGGGATGAAATTCTACACCTGAGGAATAACCCCATGCACTGGTACAAGTTAGGGTGTTGACCTGATGAAAAGCAGCTCCATGGAGAAGGACCTTGGCATCCTGGTGGACAATAAGTTATCCATGGTCCAGCAATGTACCCTAGTGTACAAGAAGGGCAATCTGGGGGTGCATAAAAGAGTATATTCAGCAGGTCAAGTAGGGTCTCCTCCCTCTCTAATTCTGCACTAGTGAGACCTCAGCTGGAGTACTGTTTCCTTCAGAAAGGACAGGGAAATACTAGAGAGAATCCAACAGAAAACTATGATGATGATCACAGAATCACAGAATGTTAGGGGTTAGAAGGGACCTAGAAGATCATCTAGTCCAACCCCCCTGCCTGAGCAGGATCACCTCGACTAAGTCACCCAGGAACAGATCCAGGGGGGTCTTGAATGTCTCCAGAGAAGGAGACTCCACAACCTCCCTGGGCAGCCTGTTCCAGAGCTCTGTCACCCTCACTGGGAAAAAGTTCTTCCTTGTGTTTACTCTAAACCTCTTGTGCTCCCATTGCCTCTCGTCCTGTCATTGGATGACATTGAGAAAAGTCTGGCTTCATCCTCCCTACACTCACCTTTAACTTATTGATAGAGATTGATGAGGTCCCTCCTCAGTCTCCTCTTCTCCAGGCTAAAGAGCCCCAGCTCTCTCAGCCTCTCCTCAGCAGGGAGATACTCCACTCCCTTAATCACCTTGGTGGCCCTACGATGATGAAGAGACTGGAACATCTCTCTTAAGAAGAAAGGCTGAGAGCCCTGGAGCTGTTTAGTCTGGAGAAAACTGGGAGGGAATCTTATTAATATTTGCAAATATCTGAAGGGTGGGTGTCAGGTAGAAGGGGACAGTCTCTTTACAGTGGTGCTTGATGATAGGATGAGAGGCAATGGTCCCCCTGTGAAAAGATGTGGGGCAATTGTCACAAGCTGGAACAAAGGACGTTCCACCTCAACATGAAGAAAAATTTCCTTTGAGGGTGATGTAGCATTGTAATAGACTTCCCAGGAAGGTTTTGCAATCTCCTCTAGAGACTTTAAAACACACCTTGGATATGTTACTGTGTGGTCTGCGCTGGGTGGTCTGGAAGAGGGTTGGACTTGATCTCCAGAGGTCCCTTCCAACCCCTAGCATTCTATGATTCTATGACACGGGATACTAACACTGACCTCTGCCCACCAGCATCAAATGATGTATAAAGTTTCACAGAGGAAGCACAAATATATTAATGTGTCCTGATATGGACAGGTATTATCTTAATTTTTTATAAATGCAAGACCAGAGGTTTATAAGGGTACAAGAATTTATTTAAAATAAAATAAAATAATATATATATATGTAGAGAGAGAGACAGATAGTTATTTGCATAGAATGCAAAACCGAACAACAAAAGTGAAATCAGTAAACTTTGAAACAGCAATATATAACAGACACAGATGGTTGCCCTTCCCTCCGACGACCAGCAGGGGCCGCTGGGAATGCTGTTGAAAAGGTATGGGGGAAGGGAAGAAAATGAGAGAAAGGTTAGAAAGTACCCACTTCAGGTTCACTGTGAACGGGAGAGAAATAGGGTTCCAGGGGATCAAAGTGTCAGATGAACCCAAAAACACAACTGACAGAGGTGTTCCGAAGAATCATGGTGATGAAAGCTGGTTGGAGAAATTCAGTCCGAGGAGACAAAAACATACTTGCACTGGGCACCTTCCTTCCTCTGAGTTCACACCGAAGAGAAGAGAAAAAAAGCCTCACGAAACCCACTCCTCTTCCGTTTTCTGTCCACGTGCATGTCAAGGCTACCCCCGGCCCCAGCTGGCCCAGCCCTGCCCCCACGGGCAGGGAAAAAAGAAAAGGTGGGTTTTTTTTCTTTTAAAGGGGGATCACTACCCCTTGACATAGTGTCAACAGGTAATTTACAGATTATTAGAAATGTACAAAGTCCTTTTACAGATTAGAATGCAAACCACCTCTACTTCAAATAACACCTATAGCATGCACTGCAACCTCTTGCTACTCATGGATAAGTTTGTCTCACTTCAGTTGGTCATCTGTCATTTGGATTTTTCCGATTCATGACTGAAAGCCCAGCACTCTGCCATCACATGATCCATATAGCAGTGATCAGGAAGCTATTTATCATTTTTACTTTCTCCTACTAATGGAATAAATGCTTGGTGAACATAGAGAATGGGTACAGCTGGTATGAAATAAAGTTTTTTGTTCCATAAGTTTTCCCTTTCTTTGTGTGCAGGAGGAAAACACTCCCCAGCAAGTTAGAATGATCCTGACATAAATCATCAGACCTCTTTTCCAAGTAATTCGTTACTGCCAGTTCTCATTAGAAGTCTATTAATTAATTGACAAGATCTAATGGTCTGCATTTGTTTCTTTCATAGCTTACAAATCGCCACCTTATAAGAATGTCAAATTTGAGATTGTATCAACTCTTCCCAGTGAATTCTTACCCTGCTCAGAATTGACATGCTGGGAGGTGCCCCCACACCTGAGCCCAGGTACATCCTTCCTCTCCTAAGCTGTACCTACAGGAATGACTGCTTGGCCAGGACTTCATGAGGAGACCTTGTTACCACAAGAAGAAGGTAAAGAACATGGGTGTAGTACCACTTACTGTGAAAAAAAGATGCTGATGATACCTATGAATATCACCTAGTATTACCCTTGAGGATAAAGTGACTATGGGGTTTAGCTGGAGTTTGATTGAACCCCCCACCTGCCTGTTTCTTAGACTGCCATCTCAATTCTGTTTTACAAAATGTGATTATTAAGCCCTTCTTATTTCTGTTCTCTGAAATTGGCTTTCTACTCTCCTGGTGTAGCTTCCCTCAGTCATGACTCTTTTAGGATGGAGAGTCCGAGTAGTCAATTTAATCTCTTTTATGGAGTTATTTTATATTTCTCTTTATCCTGTTCCTCAGCACAACCACACTATTACATTGCAGACACTAGTTTGAGGAATCATTGAGTAACACTTGAATAAAATGAATTCTCCCCTCTGTGTTCCCCACAGACCATATCAAGCTCAATTATAAGTTAAAGCACAGAAAAGACAAAGAAAATAAAGTGTGAACTACTCCATATACAGTCATACAGGGATAATATTAACATTTTCTTAACCACCAGAAAGCTACAAGTTTATGGCTGATCCAGTTAAGCCAAGTTTCAGTTACACATGGTCAGGGATTTAGCACTGACATCAGCAAATGAAGGATCATCATTATTTTAACTAATATGAAGCATCCAGATACCAAATTTAGTAAGCTTATAGTAGCAATGAGAAGGAGAAGAGGGCTCATACTTGAGCTGTTATGAACTCTCTTGTCTCTACTCAGCTGATCTCAAGGGAGCCTTTAAGCCAGGAGGGAGGTATTCTGTATGGCATCTGCTCCAAAAAGTTTCCAACTCTACTGTACATACCATAGCAAAAAGACTGTAATTTAAAGTGTAAGCAGGAGCAAGAGTTAAAGATTCTGGTCATACTTCTTTTTTTGAAGAGGGGTTCTCCACCATACAAGTTCCAAGTGTGTTTTCCTACTAGGAATGTACGAAAAAACTTCATTGAGAAAGGCCATCCAGAGAAGCAGAAGACTGTGACCTGTTTAGTTAACAATAATGAAGACTGGAAGCGTACAAATGTGTGAAGTAGATAGTCATTGTTAGGCTCTTATGAGCACTGAGGTTGTCTCACACACTCATAGTCATATAGTCTCACATACTATATGTATATATATTAGTAGTTACTAGTTGTAACTCTAGACACTTAAGCTATGTAGTTAAAACATTGTTCTTTGGTTTAGGTCATCCAACACAGTGACTTAGGTTCTTATCTTCTTCTGGATGCTCTGCAAGAAGTTCATTGTGATTTTGAAATGTAATAATACAGTATCAGTGTTAGAAATATTGGGAAAGTTAAAGTGATTTCAGTCAACTAATCTCGTCCTAAAGGCCATTTTATTCAAAAGTGCCTTGGAGTAAATAGTATGTTAAATGGTATCAGCAAGTGCCAATAAAATTATTTTCATATACTTTGGGTTTAAAACTGGACATTTAAAGTTTTCTGATTTACAGTGGAAGATTGCAATGATATTTTTTATGCTGTTATTTTGGCCATTTCCATCAACAATTGTTACTTTTTCTGTGTAAGCATGGAAATCTTGCCTAGTTTAGCAATTGTGGATTGTGGACAATCCTGTAGTTTTGCCAGTGACTGTGTCTGTTGACAAGAGAAAAAAAATCCCCATCAAAACAAGCATCCAGGAGCATATATATGATAAAGAGTTTTCAGTAGTGTGGAAGAACTACATCAGAAGTTTGTACAACTGGAGCAACAATTTTCTCCTTTCTAGATCAGGAGATGAATTTGTGTTAGTAGAGCTGTAGCACAGGACTGCCAAATACACTGGAGAAACACAGCATAAGAGAGGAAATAATTTTAAGAAACTCATTTACATTGTGTTTGAAATTGTAAGGCACGATGCATAAAACCCCTTGTTCTTAGCAGAATGCAGGTCTTGTGTCTCAGCAATGGCAGCAGAAGAGACAGATGAGTTATTGACGATAACTTCCTAATGCAGGTGTTGGAGGAGCCGACAAGGAGAGGAGTGATGCTGGACCTTGTACTGACCAACAAAGAGGGACTGGTAGAGGATGTGAAGGTAGGAGGCACCCTCGGCTGAAGTGACCACTAGATGGTGGAGTTTAGAATTGCAGGCAGCAGACCCAGGACCACAAGCAGGTTTGCTACCCTGGACTTCAGAAAGGCCAACCTTGGCCTTCTCAGGGAACTGCTTGGAAAAGTCCCATGGGACAGGGCTCTGGAGGGCAAGGGGGCCCAAGCAAGCTGGCTAATATTCAAATGCCATTTCCCCCAGGCTCAAGATCAGTGTTTCCCTTTTTTTTTTTTTTTTTTACAGTGAGAGTGACAGAGCTCTGGAACAGGCTGCCCAGGGAGGTTGTGGAATCTCCATTCCACATGGACATTCCAGACCTGCCTGGATCTGTTCCTGGGCGACTTAGTCTAGATGACCCTGCTCTGGCAGGGGGGTTGGACGAGATGATCTTTTAGGTCCCTTCCAACCCCTAACATTCTGTGATTCTGTGATGAGTGGACATATGAATCTCCTATTTTCCTTAATTGTCATAATTAACTTTTTCCTTGGAGATGGGCAGGCCAGAGAAAGCTAGGAGAGGCTGAGCATGTTCACCCACTTGCCCATGGAGGTTGTGGCAGCCTGACTGACAGCCTGGGAGCCTTCTGGGCTGTCTGGGACGCCTGGGGATAAGTCCATATTTCCCTGTGCTCTATTTCCCTGTGTTTCCCTGTGTGTGCCTTTGAAAAAAGCCCAGTGGAGCAGATCAGCATTCTCTGAAAATGTACCAGGCTTATACAGAGCTTGCTGAGTGTGCATGTCTACTTCCCTACCACTGGTCCTGCTCACCCCAGCACAGAGACCACCCCAGCATGGAGACCAAGACCCTCCTTGCCTGCCAGCTGAAGCACTGGGGCAGTCTGCATTGCCTTGTGTGATGGAAAGTCTTGTTAATTTGCAGACTGTCTAGAAGTTGCTACCCATTTCTGTTGCCATGGATACAACAAAGCGCTAACTTTATTCAGGATTAGCTATTTTTACTGTAATTATATAACAGCAAATTATTAGACTCTTCTAATAATTTAGGGTGGATTCTTCCTCCACCCAC
>VYZU01037939.1:0-36654 GCA_013401355.1 Ceyx cyanopectus
GAATTTGAAAGGTACATGAATGGAACAATTCATTCTTAATTACGTCCAAAGAAAAGAATGTAACAAGCAACTGGTAAGAATTTGAGTTGGGAAACTGAAATGTATTTCTCCTCTCTCTGACCCAATAAAAGATGTTTTGATAGTTATAAGATCAAACACAATGCACAATTTGAACCATCATGCTATGGAAACAAGCCAAGCAAAGGAATATTAAAACAAACAAGTGATTGATGGTATAATAAGATCTGTTAATACTTATGAGGTAACCAAGAGTATTAATTTGGATTACAAAGGCATTAATGTCTGTATCAGCTTAAGAGCAACTAACAACTCTAGGCATCAATGGTTCAAGATCTTTACATTCAATATTTCTCTGCTTTTCCATAGCTTTGAAGCTCCAAATACCTTATACTTAGCATCAAAGCATATACGTAAACACAAATCACAGGAGTTAGGACACTGCATCAAATATATGCATGTTTATCAAGGCCTGCTACACACCTACCCTGCCAGTAATTTGCATTTTTGTATTCTGATAAACTTAAATGTTGTCTATAAAGGTTTTAAGCTCACAGTAAATATGCTATCTTACCTCATTCAATGCACACATGCGAGCAATAGAACCTATGTTGTTGGTGATGGTGACCAAAGTAGCTCTGGCCAAGTCCTCTTTACTGATGGCATCTCTCTTTTCTTTACTCATCATATGACCAAAGCTGTGTGAGGAAGATTATTCCTTTTAATACGAGTTATTTAGGAGTGTTAAAAGCCCTTAGAAAGTTTATAATTTAATAAGATATGCTTGGATTTGCTATCCACTAATTTGAGACAGATAAGAAATGTGAAAAGAGATCTCATTGGAANACATTTTTATTTCATTGCTCTGGCTATTCAGAAGATCAAAACAGGGAAAAGAAGATTCATTCACTTGGAGGAGCTTTATTTTTTATCTCTATCACAGTAATAGATAGGAAGTAGATAATAACATCAAGAGGAAGATAAGGAAGCTCTAAAGTTGTATGGATAAATGATTTCTCCAATTGAACCCCACTCTGAAGGGATCCTAGGAGATTTCCAGCCTTGCTACTGGTACTTTTTTTTAAAGAAGATAAGCACAATTTGGGGCTGCTTCTACTAATCACACTGTCTGGTTCTATCTTTTCAATTATTAATGAGAAAAGGAAATAGAATTAAAAGAACACAGAATTAATTTTACCTGGATCCTGTGACTCTCTTATAGTTGTCCTTAGAATACACAGCTAGGATGCTGACCCCTGAGCCTATGTTAACCAGCAGCATAGGATATGGATTATCAAGGCAATAAGGCTTTTTCTGGCACTGTTCAGGATCTGTAGGATTTTCAAAATAATAGCACTCTGGTTGGCCATTGAAACCAACAGAATCTACATAAAGGAGACCCTGGATCAAACAGTCCAATTCATCCAGTTTATGGAGCTGTAGATCAGCAATCTGAAAGAGAACAAGAAATAAACATTTCCTCATATAATACAACACCAAGAAGGACAAAAAACTCTGCTGAAGCACTTTGATCGCTTCAATATTAATGGAATATGCTATTTAAGTTAAACCTTTACAAAGTACACATGCTTATGTTAATATGCATTAAATATGCAGTGGATTTTATCTAAAAGACTTGCATTTTTTTAGTATGTCACCAGTAATCTGAAAGAGCTATTTCTTAGTGATAAGCATTTCAAAATGTCTCATGAAAGACAGCGTATTCCCATTATTTGTCAAAAATCAACATAAAACCCCCAAACAAAAATATTGTCAGGCCCAAACAAAAAAACCCAAACAACCCAAAACAACAAAAACAGTGAAGTCACTTGTCCGAACCCTTAGGTCATTTGCATCCTCACACTCGCAGAGTAGGTCCTACCTAACTCTACGTTGCAGCAGGGTATTTGGAACAAAAAGGAGTTAAGAGTACTGTAGGCAGCTAGGACCTGGCGGTCGGAAGATATCGCGCTGTACGGGAAGATAGAGATAAGAACCCCCCTCCGGATAGCCAGTAGCGGCCAGTCTGAGAGTTAGCAGACACTTGTGACGTTGTAAACCCAGGCTATAAAAAGCGATGCCACGCACTAATAAACGACCATTTTGCCACCCAGCATATAGGTGTTAACGAGCTAATTGTGTCTATTACAAGAGAGGTTNGATACCTTATTAACATATATCATGCACTGAGGAACACAATACAGCTTTGAAAGGGACTACAGCAAATCCAAAAAGCTTTTTTAGTTGTTGATTTAATGGGGATCTTAAAAATTTCTGAGTTGTTTTATTTTTTACTTAAGGTTTTTACTTGATATAAAAGTATCTTCATAGGTACTTCACTTAATGTTTACTAAAAATTAAGTATATGACAATTTAGTTTGCATGTATGATGAAAACGTGGGGTATATTTATTAGTGTTTTTACTCCTAATCTGGATGGACACATTGATAACTGAAGTGGTTTTCTGTAACTAGGCACTGCTGGCACATCCATAGAGTAAACTTTTAACGTGCCTCAGGCTATTTCTTAGCCTTGAGAACAAAATTCTGCACTCACACTGCTGAACTCCTGAACTCCTGAACAGAGTAGTCAGATGTAAATTTCTTACTGAACATCAACCAGAGACCATTTCAACTCAGCTGTACCATGCAAATAATTTTGGAGGGCACTAAGTGACCCAGCTGCTCATGCTGAGGACACAGTAGGAGTTCAGAGAATCAGATTCTAGTCTCTACACACTGGCATTCCTTTAGTTACCAGCATTGTCTACAGACCAGTGCAATCGCTAAGGAAAACAAGTGACCTGGTGGTGACTTTCCTCTGCTAAAATCCAGTAGCAGCAGGTAATTCTACAAACTTTTCCTGTAGCCTGGATACATCCTAAATAGTAAATAAAAGCCTTTTTTTTTTTTTTTAAAGCCCAAACATTTTTATTTCATTGCTCTGGCTATTCAGAAGATCAAAACAGGGAAAAGAAGATTCATTCACTTGGAGGAGCTTTATTTTTTATCTCTATCACAGTAATAGATAGGAAGTAGATAATAACATCAAGAGGAAGATAAGGAAGCTCTAAAGTTGTATGGATAAATGATTTCTCCAATTGAACCCCACTCTGAAGGGATCCTAGGAGATTTCCAGCCTTGCTACTGGTACTTTTTTTTAAAGAAGATAAGCACAATTTGGGGCTGCTTCTACTAATCACACTGTCTGGTTCTATCTTTTCAATTATTAATGAGAAAAGGAAATAGAATTAAAAGAACACAGAATTAATTTTACCTGGATCCTGTGACTCTCTTATAGTTGTCCTTAGAATACACAGCTAGGATGCTGACCCCTGAGCCTATGTTAACCAGCAGCATAGGATATGGATTATCAAGGCAATAAGGCTTTTTCTGGCACTGTTCAGGATCTGTAGGATTTTCAAAATAATAGCACTCTGGTTGGCCATTGAAACCAACAGAATCTACATAAAGGAGACCCTGGATCAAACAGTCCAATTCATCCAGTTTATGGAGCTGTAGATCAGCAATCTGAAAGAGAACAAGAAATAAACATTTCCTCATATAATACAACACCAAGAAGGACAAAAAACTCTGCTGAAGCACTTTGATCGCTTCAATATTAATGGAATATGCTATTTAAGTTAAACCTTTACAAAGTACACATGCTTATGTTAATATGCATTAAATATGCAGTGGATTTTATCTAAAAGACTTGCATTTTTTTAGTATGTCACCAGTAATCTGAAAGAGCTATTTCTTAGTGATAAGCATTTCAAAATGTCTCATGAAAGACAGCGTATTCCCATTATTTGTCAAAAATCAACATAAAACCCCCAAACAAAAATATTGTCAGGCCCAAACAAAAAAACCCAAACAACCCAAAACAACAAAAACAGTGAAGTCACTTGTCCGAACCCTTAGGTCATTTGCATCCTCACACTCGCAGAGTAGGTCCTACCTAACTCTACGTTGCAGCAGGGTATTTGGAACAAAAAGGAGTTAAGAGTACTGTAGGCAGCTAGGACCTGGCGGTCGGAAGATATCGCGCTGTACGGGAAGATAGAGATAAGAACCCCCCTCCGGATAGCCAGTAGCGGCCAGTCTGAGAGTTAGCAGACACTTGTGACGTTGTAAACCCAGGCTATAAAAAGCGATGCCACGCACTAATAAACGACCATTTTGCCACCCAGCATATAGGTGTTAACGAGCTAATTGTGTCTATTACAAGAGAGGTTACCTCGCTTCTAGCGAGAAGGATACCCCGCTTCTTGCGGGAGGGCGTTTCCCCGCCTTCGTGCGGGAAGGGTTTCCTCACTCCTGTGAGAGGATAAAGGTTTACCCCACTTTTTGGGAAGAGGTACCCCGTCTTGTACGGGAAGGATTTCCTCGCTCTAGCGAGAAGTTAAAGGTTTGCCCCACTTCTTGTGGGAAGGTGTTCCCCGTATTTTACGGGAAGGATTTCCTCGCCTTGTGCGAGAAGCAACAGAGTACAGAGTTGGTTATCAAACGTTGGCATATTGCAGGATGTTTTTGTAACAGATAATGGGAAGATTTATTAGGCTATCTCCTATTTTTAATTCTGGAAGCTATATTAAGTCCCTATAAAGAGGAATGCTATTTCTGTGGAACAGGCATGGCCAATAGGTTACATGCTTTTGAGCTATTTAAATCTCTCCCCTTCTTTCTCTACTTGTACATAGTTCTGAGTTGCCTTAACTAAAAGCCATTCTGTTCTCTGGGTCTGGCCTTGTATTCTACTTGATAGTTTTCAAATCCTGAAGCCACAGAAAATAAATAAGCCAAAAAAAGCCCCAAACCAGAAGTCTCAAAGACCTTAGTATAGATCCACTTATTCACAGGAAATAGAGACAGGTGAAGATAATTTATTGTTACCGTATCTTCTCTTTTTGCAATCTTAATATATTTTTTTCTAGGTTACCACATGGCTACTAAAATTACAATTACAGAAATGCAGCATGAAAGACTTTAGCCATTTAGCCAGCAAAAATAAAAAAACACTAATCAGGAGAAAATCTTTTGAAAGAAACATTGCAAACATCTTAAGGCTTCTTTAAAAATACCTTGCATTTCAGCAATTTCCTGGTATTAGACTGAGAGAAAAAATTCCAAGAGATATACTATACATTTACATAATAGATGCTTCATGCACTCTCTCACAATTGACACTGTTTGGAGCCCACCAAGTCAGCACTTGTTAGAAGATAAATACTGTTAAAACCTGACTAATGTTGCACACAGGTAGTCATGACAAGGGAAGTCTCTATGCCAACTCTGATCTTTCTCTACATTATGTGCTGTACAGTCTCATTTTTCTCACCTAACTGTGTAAGCTTGATGCTGCATGACCAAGCATGATCTAACACAGATACAGCATTCACAAACATGCTACGCACTGGAAGACAACTATGTCAAGACAATTCATTAGCAGATTTATACTCCCTACTGCCAAAACATCTCCCACAAGCCCAATACCCAGCCACAAGCTGCTTTTATCTTATCTCATACACTTTAAGCATCAGTGAGAGACCTTGCAAGATACAACCAAGCAATACAGATCCAAGAGTAAAACACTTTTGGCATCAGTGCAAAAAACAATAAAATCCTTTTTTTCTACAAACTCTCCAATCAGCTCAGCAATTTTGTAAGGACAGAACAGAAGAAACTAATCAAAGGTTCTTTGGCAAGGAGTAAGCAATAGAAGTTTTATTAGATCCAGCCCTCCATGTACAAAGACATACCAGAATTTGTTCTGCTTTTTATAGTTCCATGCTATATTTAACAGCTGATATACTGTAAGCAGAAAAGCCCTGTTACTGCTTTCTTTCATGTATGATATTCAGAACAGAATGAAAAACTATTTTGCTGTGTTTTTTCAGCAGGCTGGTTTTCATTTTTGGAAGGAGCAAGACTGGCATCAGTGTTCCATGTCTGTGTTCATCCAGAGCACCGCGAGCTCTGCAGTCACCAGATCTCTGAGGCTCCAAACAACCCAGTGAGCCACCACTGTTCTTGTTTCTAAAGAGAAACGAGGACAGAGTTGCAAGAAATGTAGTATACCCAGTCTCATAAAAGCAGCAATGACAGAACCATGGTCACAATTCCCAGTCCCTTTGCCTGCATATGGGGATGCTTCTTCTCTGTTTGTTTGCAACTCAAGCAGCAAAGCTGCATCACAAAATATATGTTCCTGTAACATCGTAACTAATGCATTATTAAGCAAACACTTTTTTTTATGGTGCCATCACCTGACCTACAACACTCCACTTGTTCTCATCTTTCCTATGTGCAAACCACCTCTCCTTGCAGGATCAAAAGGTGCAAAAACACAAAACAAAAGTGGGAGCTGCATGTAGAACATCTTAATTAGACACTTTTCCTACGACATTTTACAAAACACATGTATAGGTATTTTCAGCCCCTTACAATCCCTAGTGTGAGGTCAGACAGCATAATAGCCAACTGTTCCACATGCCTGTAACTGCAGCGAGCACAGTCCTCTCTAGAGTTTTCTCTCAGGTTGTGCTTCAAGAGGAAAAACTGTAGAACCAAATAATACACAGGGCCTTGGATAGAAAAATTAATCTGTCTCTCAGGCATGCAATCAAAATATGAATTGATTTTTTTTCCTATAAAAAATTGTTAGGAAAATAACACCTTGAAAATTTTTACATCTATTACAACAGCTTCATTTCCTGTATCACTCTGGCTTTTATATGCCTTCTGGGCACTGCTCCAGTTTTTATTTCTCCAGTTAGCTTACAGTCTAGCTTTTCTTTTCATTTCCCACCCATTACCTCATCTCCACTTTCATATTTTGCTTCCTTTATATTCTGTTTGTCTTCATTTCAATCCCCACACTGCTTCTTTTTGAGATCAGATGAGGTACTTCCGCCAGCTGGTTCCAGACCCTAAGGCTGGGAAATACCCACTTGCATTCAAACAAGACCAAGTCTAGTGCAATTAAAGGGTAAGCCAAGCATTAGCTGAAGCAGAGAAGAGAGACTGTTTTCTTGCCCAGCTAGCTGTAAGGATCTCTTCCCTCTCTTGACAGAGAGGAGATCTACATTGCTTCTGCCCATTCCCTAGGAGGACTCTCCTTCCTTTGGTTACCAACACTAAGAAGCTATCATGGTTACTTCACCTGTTCTCTGGCTGCCACTCTCAGCTCCAGCCCAGTCTATGCAGCACAGGCCAGCATCTATGTCTTGAACTGCAGTGACCAGACTCCTTGAACAAGTGAGGTACTGTAAGATTTGAGTGCCCCACACTAACCTCAAGTTACGCATCCTTCCTCATTCTACAACATAGGAGAGTCAGTTAATTTAAGATAAATACAGTTTACAACTCATTCACAAGCATTCAGTTTGTGCCAAAGTCAGACCTTAAAAGTCAGCTAATAACTTGCACAAGGGAAGCAAACCCCAGCAGCTAAGCTTACTCTTAAAACCATTGTTCTTACAGGTTATTGGAAAGCTCAAGACCTGAGCTTAAATCTGTGTTGGTAACAGATTCCCTTCCTTACCTGCCCCAGATATTTTTTTATTAAGTGATGGGTTTTTGGTACAGGCCTTTTTTTGCACTGAAGCCAGATGTAAAATTTATATCCAGACAATTTAAGTTCTGATTTCAGGAAAGGAATATAAAGATCTCACCTTTGAGCCACAGCAACCAACATGAATTTTGCAAAAGAGCAAAGTTTCAACAGAAGTCTCCCTCCTCTCCCATGTATCCTTTACAAAACTGACTGACACCCTAAGAATTCCTCATCACATAAACAGCACACTTTTGTGCAAGTAATGTGCACGAGGGAAAATAAAGCACAAGACATTTATATTACAGGTACACAAAGCAAGTCTGTGTACTCCTCATTTTAGAGTGATGTCACTTTAGCATTTACTGAATAAGCAAAGTGACAGTATGTAGTTGGGGAAAGGAGGGAGAGTTATCAGAATGAGGCAACAGATTCGTGCCTTAATGCCCTTTCATGAAAATAAAGTCAGACAGCCATGAACACCAGTCATTCAGAAAGGGGAAAAAAACCCCCAAAACTAACAAAAAAACCACAAACAGAAAAAAAGAAAAAGAAAAAGAAAAAACCCTAAGCTAGAAATAGTCCTTTTAGAGAATTACTTACTGATGCTCTTCCATGAACATTAAGTATAACCATGTTGGTAAAATTATTTCTGTGGTCTAGTTAAATGAATAGAGTCAATATTCCTACTTCTAGGGGAAATATTCAGCTCTTAAGAATGAAACTAACAATTTGCCAAGCTACTGAATATTACCACTGGTAGCCACAAAGCAGTCCCTGGAGACTTCTCCAGGTCTCCTCCTGTCTACCATTATGGATCACATGAATGTCAGATAAACAAACCTAGTTTTGTAGATTTAACTGACCTTTGATGGCCCAGAAGACAACCTTAAGGTAAACAGAAGATGCCTCTCAATTTTATTTTATTTTTAATACACAAAAACAGACATGTCTAGATCAAACATTTAACTCATTTAGGGATTAGGAATTAGACACTGGAGGAAGCAAGTAGCAACAGGGTGGTTGGTTGTTTATTTTAAAGAGAAAAAGCTGCTGTAATCTTAGGATTTCTTATTTAGAATTTGAATGTTGTTTTACAATATGTTGCATCTTTTGTCCCAAATATATACAGTCCTGAAAGGCCTGTAATATTTATAAATACTATGAGAAACAAGTAACTGAAAAGCACACACATGGGGAAATAAAGGGCCAGAACAAAAGTGTTACCTGTATCATTTTCATGAGTTTTCTAGCATGTAGCCAGATTTCTAAATGAAATTAGCAACATCCATAAACATACTTTAGTTTTTCCACACTGCTTAAGAGTAACAGAAGGATTAACAGCCTCCACCCATACAGAGCATTATATAATCCAAGTCCTTCAACAGCAAGGATCAGACTTGGCACATGTTGTCTACTTTAATGGGTTCATTGGTGACCAAATATTTGAAACAAACATTTCAATGCTTTGAGAGTGCAATCCTGATGCTGTTGTCCAATGTCAATTTACAGCCAGCAGAACACAGAGATAGCCAGCTGCTGGTACAATAGCTAATGAAGTATGACAAGTTAAGTGCCAGTACCCAAGACACTCAGACCTTTGAGAGAGATTAAGTAAGCAAACCTTATGTAATGGATGGTATTTTGCTTCTGTAATACTCTATGAATGACTACAGTTTGAGCCCAGAAGCACTTGATATAAAGCAAGCTGTGGTACTGGATAGCTGTAAGAAGAGGTACCTAAAGCACTTACGTTTGAGTGCTCTTCACTGATTGCTCCGTGCTACAAGACACCCCAGACAGCCTTTGAAGTGTTTTTCTTAAACTACCTACAAGTATTGCAGCATGCAGAATGTAAATTTACACTGCAGAGATGTGTAGTTTCATGCCTGAGTCCACCCAATCATTTGCTATGTGACCTCATTTTTCTACAATAGCTAGTAAAACAGCCCAAACTGCAACTATGGCTTCCAGTGTTACATAGACTATATTGCAGCTCAGATGACAGAGACTGTCCTCTCACTGTAAGCTGCATATTTATGCCAGATAAAGCCAAAGCTATGGAGAGAATTGCCTAGCTGTGATAACCAGCAGGTAACAGTACAGGCTGGGAGATGATCTGCTGGAGAGCAGCTCCATGGAGAAGGACCTGGGAGCCCTGGTGGACAGCAAGCTCTCCATGGGACAGCAGTGTGCCCTGGTGGCAGGAAAGCCAATGGTATCCTGGGATGCAATAGGAGGAGTGTCCGGCAGATCAAGGAGGTTCTGCTCCCCATCTACTCTGCCCTGGTGAGACTTCACCTGGAATACAGCATCCAGTTCTGTGCCCCCCAACTCCAGAGGGGCAAGGATCTGCTCGAGAGTCCAACAGAGGGCTACAAGGATGATTAAGGGACTGGAACACATGTCTTATGAGGAAAGTCTGAGAGACCTGGGGCTCTTTAGTCTGGAGAAGACTAAGAGGGGATTTAATAAATGTTTATAAATATATGAGGGCTGAATGTCAAGAGGAGGGGCAGCCTCTTCTTACTTGTGCCCTGTGACAGGACAAGGGGAAATGGATGGAAGCTGGAGCCCATGAAGTTCCACCTCAACATGAGGAGGAATTTACTGTAAGGGTCACAGAACCTAGAATGGGTTCCCCAAAGAGGTTGTGGAGTATTGTTCTCTGTAGTTTTTCCAAGACCCACCTGAATGCATTCCTGTGTGAGCTGTGCTAGATTATAGTATATGTCCTGTTCTGGCAGGGGGGGTTGGACTCAAATATCTCCATGGTCCCTTCCAGTCCCTGATGTCCTGTGAACTTCCAGTTCAATGCTATAGCTGTGGGAGCAAGGGTTGTGAACTTCTTTAAGTAAGCAACTCTAGCTGCTATTACACGATGCAGTAAGATAATTTGGGAAGACTAACCATTCTAGCTGCTATTACACAATGCAGGAAAAGATCAGTTTAGGAAGACTAACCACTAACTGTCTGTGGATGCTAAAATAACTACTGCCTGGAATTTTCCTTCTTGTGGGATCGCAAAGACTCCCACCAGCTGTGACCTTGGTGGCGGCCGTTTGTTAAACAGTAGAAAGATGTTTTGATTATGGGTGTTGTGACACCTCAGCCAATCACCCCAGGGGTGGCTGGCTTCTTGTCCAATTGTCTGGAGGTAAAAGGTATAAAAAGAGCTGTAAAATAATAAATAGAGGCTTCTTGGCATCTACGTGAAGAAAGTTGTCTCTTCTCACTCTTTCTCCTCCTCCGGCTACTACCAGATACGCGACAACTGTCCCCATTCCGTAGGGACAGTCAGCCTCTTCAGGAAGTCTCAAAGTGACTTCCCATTGTCACCAGAGAATGTGACCTGAATAATATCTAGACACATGAAAGGATGCTTGAAAACCTGAACTAAGACATCATGGGCTAACACTAGAATTCACCTCCTACTGTGGTGCCAACATTCTTACACAATGCAAGACAAACTAAAATTTTTGAGGACCCTGACATCAGTAGACTCTAACACTTAAGGGACTCACCATCAGCCTGAAGTGCAAGAAAATTGACACTAGTAGTGGTTAACTACATCACCTCGGAAACTTCACAGTCCTTCATTAGAGTAGCTGTTTCCACATCCAGTGTTTACTGAAAATGATTACACAAACTGTCTAACAGCTGTAATTCATGTTGAGCTCTTTCAACATTCTTTCCCCCATGGATCTTGGTTGCCTTGTAGGTGAGGGGTATTGACAAAGAAAACGTCTCTTGTACTCTAGGGATGGTTGCTTGGAGTTAAAGATGAAACACAAAAAGACAAGGACTAGAATCAATACCAGGTGATAAGTCAGTATGATAGCTCCCTAGACTGAAGCAGAAACAGAACAGCATCTATTGTAACCTGTCATATCCAGCAGCCATCCCTCACCCTCAAGATTAGGTCAAAAACTAGGGACATAAGCATCACACATGGCTGTCAAGTAAAAAATTCACATTCATTTTAGCAAGACTGCTCTAGTACAGGCAGACTAGTCATTCTTTTATAGAAAATAAATGAAGATATCTCAGTAGAGACACATACACAACAGGTAACTGCTCCACGTCCAACAAACTCCTAAATACCTGCAGAACACCATCCAAATACCACAGCGGTGACAAGAGTCTTTTCATAGATTCATAGATATAAGGGGTTGGAAGGGACCTAGAAGATCATCTAGTCCAACCCCCCTGACAGAGCAGGATCACCTAGACCAAGTCACCCAGGAACAGATCCAGGCAGGTCTTAAGTGTCTCCAGAGATGGAGACTCCACAACCCCCCTGGGCAGCCTGTTCCAGAGCTCTGGCACCCTCACTGAGAAAAAATTTTTCCTTGTGTTGACCCTAAACCTCTTGTGCTCTAGCTTGCACCCATTGCCTCTCGTCCTGTCANGAATTTACTGTAAGGGTCACAGAACCTAGAATGGGTTCCCCAAAGAGGTTGTGGAGTATTGTTCTCTGTAGTTTTTCCAAGACCCACCTGAATGCATTCCTGTGTGAGCTGTGCTAGATTATAGTATATGTCCTGTTCTGGCAGGGGGGGTTGGACTCAAATATCTCCATGGTCCCTTCCAGTCCCTGATGTCCTGTGAACTTCCAGTTCAATGCTATAGCTGTGGGAGCAAGGGTTGTGAACTTCTTTAAGTAAGCAACTCTAGCTGCTATTACACGATGCAGTAAGATAATTTGGGAAGACTAACCATTCTAGCTGCTATTACACAATGCAGGAAAAGATCAGTTTAGGAAGACTAACCACTAACTGTCTGTGGATGCTAAAATAACTACTGCCTGGAATTTTCCTTCTTGTGGGATCGCAAAGACTCCCACCAGCTGTGACCTTGGTGGCGGCCGTTTGTTAAACAGTAGAAAGATGTTTTGATTATGGGTGTTGTGACACCTCAGCCAATCACCCCAGGGGTGGCTGGCTTCTTGTCCAATTGTCTGGAGGTAAAAGGTATAAAAAGAGCTGTAAAATAATAAATAGAGGCTTCTTGGCATCTACGTGAAGAAAGTTGTCTCTTCTCACTCTTTCTCCTCCTCCGGCTACTACCAGATACGCGACAACTGTCCCCATTCCGTAGGGACAGTCAGCCTCTTCAGGAAGTCTCAAAGTGACTTCCCATTGTCACCAGAGAATGTGACCTGAATAATATCTAGACACATGAAAGGATGCTTGAAAACCTGAACTAAGACATCATGGGCTAACACTAGAATTCACCTCCTACTGTGGTGCCAACATTCTTACACAATGCAAGACAAACTAAAATTTTTGAGGACCCTGACATCAGTAGACTCTAACACTTAAGGGACTCACCATCAGCCTGAAGTGCAAGAAAATTGACACTAGTAGTGGTTAACTACATCACCTCGGAAACTTCACAGTCCTTCATTAGAGTAGCTGTTTCCACATCCAGTGTTTACTGAAAATGATTACACAAACTGTCTAACAGCTGTAATTCATGTTGAGCTCTTTCAACATTCTTTCCCCCATGGATCTTGGTTGCCTTGTAGGTGAGGGGTATTGACAAAGAAAACGTCTCTTGTACTCTAGGGATGGTTGCTTGGAGTTAAAGATGAAACACAAAAAGACAAGGACTAGAATCAATACCAGGTGATAAGTCAGTATGATAGCTCCCTAGACTGAAGCAGAAACAGAACAGCATCTATTGTAACCTGTCATATCCAGCAGCCATCCCTCACCCTCAAGATTAGGTCAAAAACTAGGGACATAAGCATCACACATGGCTGTCAAGTAAAAAATTCACATTCATTTTAGCAAGACTGCTCTAGTACAGGCAGACTAGTCATTCTTTTATAGAAAATAAATGAAGATATCTCAGTAGAGACACATACACAACAGGTAACTGCTCCCCGAATCACTCCATCTCTAATGCACTTTGTACAACAGCTCTCTATGCCGGTCATAATTTTTGCAGTGCACTCTATTGTACTCATTCAGGAGCTAGGACTATTGCTGAAGTCTATATGAACAGCAGCATTCCAAAACTTCAGATTTACAACAGCTTCTGGAGCTTTCTGCAGAGGTATTTTAAAATTCTATGAGATCTGGGACCCAGTCAACTCACGAACTGCTGCCTTTCTTCACATAATGTGCTTCCAGAATTGAAATAAACAGTTAGCTGCTATTGTCATGCTTCCATATACCCTCTCTCCTTGCTCCACACTTGGTCTTTCCAGACTCTTAAGTCTGCTTGAAGACTAATAAAAAGGTAAGGGAACTTGAATCTAATCTCCATCCTGTATGGTATAATTTCTCATTTTCCAATAGATATCCAGGATGCAATGAGCACCTAGTCTTAAGAGTTCTAGGCTGTCATAAAGCACCACAGCTTGTTATGAAGTATTTGATCATTACAACTGTATGATAAAAAAAACCAACAACACAGAAAATAAAAACAAACAAAAAAATACCCCTGCCAAAACACACAACAAAACAAAAGCAATCACTTACTGAAGGTATCCTGCACAGTAGTATTTCAGTAGAATACCCTCCCCCACTCCCTCCACAGTCAGCAATTCCACCAATTAACAGATGTGAACTGATTCTGTTAATCTTAACCAGTTAGGATAGACAAACATTGCTGTCTCTGCAAGTTTTAACAGGACTCCCCTAATGTTTTCCCAAAGTACCTCCTACTGCACCCATAGGAACTGTTGACATACCGTTCTAAAGTCCTCCTCAAACTTGTAAGCTCCACCTCCTGTGGCACAGAGTGTTGTGTGCAAACTGGAGAAGTTCTTTTCACTACCCATCTGTATGAACCTGTGCATGGCACAGCTGGGGAAGCGGATGAAGTGCAGGTTTCCTTTGCGTCCACACATAGTCAAATTTTTCAGTTCAAGATGGACATCACGAATGCCAGTTTTACCATAGGCTGTATTGGAGGTCAAGTATTTCCTAATGCTTTTCAGGTTTTCCACCTCCTCCTGTTCTTCTTCTGCAGTAATGTCCTTAGGTTCAAAGTAGACCAGTTTAACCAACGTTCCACCGATATCCATTCCAAACCATGGAAATGCTAAGGACAAGGGTGTTGGAGAGGAAGAAATAGAAAGTCAGTATAAATATACAGATCAGCCATATCACTGAAAACATTTATTGAATGACGATTCAGTGTAGTCACAGTAGCAGCATCTGCTCCTGAAAGCTGGTGATCACTTACATGTCCAGTTTTTAATGTATGAAACACTTCAAAATGCCTTAGTGAAAAGGAATAAAGAAAATCTCTTCTATAGAAAAGGTGGCTTCAATAAAATGAAATTATTTTTTCACTAGGAAAACATTTTACTCTTCAACCAGCTTGACAGAGCACATTTACTGGATTTCACCCAGTCTGACTCCCAGCACCAATTCTTAAAATAGACTAAGGGGAGGAGGAGGAAGAAACAACCAAACAGGAGAAAAAGATTTATCATAGTCACATTCCCACTGTCTAACATTTACAATTGCCTTTCCAAGACCAGGCAGAACTTCCAGTCACAAGGCTCTGTGTGAATATTTGCAATACAGAACTCTCTCATTATGCTGGGTGTCTCCAGACTTCAACTCGCCAGAACTTGTAACTCAGTTGAATGACATCACCTGAACATATTAGCAGAAAGGGAATGAGCTGATGAGCTGGTTTAAACTCAGTATTTACAACTGGCAGGCTTGGTTTGTTTTTGGGTTTTTTTTGAGCATAGACACCCTTTGCTGGTATATGTCTTAGCATACTATACAACTATACAAGAAATGGCACTATTCACTTCTCAGCATTTATATATTTGCCACAGCTGGACTAGATGGATCAAAGCCTTTGTTCTGTTAATAGCAAGAGAAAATTACTAGAGAACAGAGACAGAAGGTACTAACTGAACCAGGCTGGTCTGCCTGCTCTGCTTATTTATGTATACACATATATACATTTTAAATAGTAAGCCAGGGAACTTAGAAGTGAGAATAATCAGAATTCTCATGTAGAATTCTCACTTAGAAGTGAGAATACAAAATCTGTACACAGGTACTGCAGAAGGAGGCATAACTACTGTTATCTGTCATAGTCACAATTTCTTTTTCCATGACCTACAAACAGCAAGGCGCAAAGACACTGAAATGAAGTCTAATTTGATGCTTGGGAAGATACATCCTATACAGATGCATGAGAGCTAACCTAAAGTGGGAAAACTTGAAATACACTAAAAATGTTACCATACACTACCTTTTAACTAAAACTTTTTTGAAGTACAAGGTTAAATATTTAAGCAAAAGTGGTATAGCTCACACTGTACAGCATTATAATGCAGTGGATCTCAGGACACCAATCCCATTAGTGATTTACACAGATCTTTATTTAAGCTACTGAGAACTTTAATTACCTGTCCCACTAGAACAGCAAGTCTCCTACTCAGATGCATACTCCTTCAGTATGCAGGCAGGCTGCTTCATTTTCTAAGCAGCGTGGTTGGATTGCATGAGAAACAGAACCACCCTGTAGCTAAGTGCAAGCCAATTGCCAATATTATGTATCAAGGGCATAAAATTTGCTATAATCTACCTGCACAGGCAACTGCCTTATACTATAGCGTAGATCCAATCAGATGAAGCATTCCATCCTCCTTTCAAACTAAGGCCCAGCAATAAGTATTAACTACTAACAAGTGAGAGTTACAAGTTACTGCAAGACATTTGTCTTAACATTTTGAGGAGGCATAACTAAATCATTAGCAAAGAATAAGTACTGAATGAAACAACTACTATGTGGACAGGTATGCATAATGCTTACAGTTAGAGCAAAGAGAAATACCAATATATTTTGGGGTTGGTTTTTTTTAGTTTATACTCTGTGAATCTAAGGTCCTTTCGTTTTGTTGTGAGCCAAATGGAGAGCTGCAGAAAGAACTTTGCTCTTGTAACAGCAGCAGTTTTTTCTTCAGAACAAATACAGAGCACAGCATTAGTCCACAACCACCAGTATATATATTGGTTATGCAGAACAGCAGCTTGAATTTTCTTCACAGCTGCTAAGACCAACTACCTGTTAGAATCACTTTCAATAAATTTGACAACTCTATCGACCAGTTGAACAGTCAGGCCAACAAAAACAAGTTTCAAAGTTCCTGACAAGTCCCACTGAAATTTGCATAGCTTCAAGAGAACTGGAGTGACAGCAAAAACATTTATGTATTCCAGCGATTACTTAAAAAAAGTTCCTTTTAATCTTTTGTTACTATCAGTATGTTCCAAAATAAACAGGACTACTGAAGCACCATCAGTTCATTTCAGTGTCTTTAGATAATGCACCTTAGCTGGTACCTATACACTTGAACTTTCCTGGCAGCACTGAATAGGGTGCTAATGGGAATGTGAATGCAGACAGAATAGTGCTCCTGGATTCTCTGCGTATTCAGGGAGGCAGAAGCAAAGGCATTCAAAGGGCAGCAAAATTATTACAGCCCTCACTGCTACAACTAGGCTGTATGGTGAAAATAAGAGTATTTCTGTAAATACAATTTCCACAGACATAAGAGAAAATGAGGGGAAAAATGTTAAGCTATTTTGATGTTGTTTGTTTATTTTAATCTGGAAGTCCAACATTTCATTGATAATTTGAATAAATGTCCAATTTCAATAGTTATTAAAAACCAGGAAAGCAAGGAGAGGGAGAGAAATCCACCACATCCACATCTTAGGCTGGTAACACTTATTCAAAATTGTGTGATTTACAATGAAAAAAAAGACATTGAATATGTTGCAGAAATGCTTTCACAGTGCAAAACTCAAATGCACTAAAATTGCCTAAGATTATTATGAGCTGGTTTCTTCCTCCTCAAAATCTACATCCAATATACCCCTTGGATCAATGCAATCTATTACTGCACTGTACTAACACAGTAGAATAAGCGATGAAAAAAGTAACACAACAAAATCTAGTTCTAGGTCCCACAGAACTGATACAGAGGGTGTTGAGTTAATTCATGAATTCTTAAAAGTTTAGCATAAACCAAAAACTTCACTTATCCTGTTAAGAAAATTATTTCTCTTTATATTAATAATCCACACTACTACTTGCTGCTTTTTTATCTTGAGAAAAATCTCCATTACTCAAAAATGTAGTGTAGAAGCATGTGACAATGCAAACAGAAGGTATCTACAGCACTGCATGATTAGGTAATCTGATGCACACCAACAGCTGTGCTATCTGGGGGAAAGGTTCACTCATGAGAAATTCCATGACACATTTTACCTAGTTTCTGCACAGACTTTGGGAAGCACAAATCTCTAAGGCTACTCCGATCAGGCATATTACATTCAGAATTGAATAGATTTGATTATTTTTTTTTTAATTCTGTGCTTAACATACAATATAACTAGGGGTTGTGGAAGGTAAATGTCAAATCACAACATGGACAAGAGCTCGGGGAACTCAAGAAGGAGGGACCTTCTGCATGACTAAGTAACATTTCCACCCCACTAAGAAGGATAACCCAAGGTAATCATTTTCAGATGTTTAAACAACCACCCCATGAAGTTAGATGAATCTTTTTATGCCTCAACTCTTACAAAGGGATTGTGCCCGAATGCTGCTGGGCCAAACTTTCTTCTCTTACTACTTGAAGCCTACACTTAATCCACAATAAATTTATAGTAGTTTCTTCTTTCACCAAAACTGTTTCAGCTTACACATGTCTCTTACAAGACCTGTATTTCCTCAAAACCAGATACAGTATCTCATTTTTTATCAGTAACTTGAATGATGGTATCAACAGTCTGATCTCTTAACCATAAATATTTCACATGGAATATCTTGGGATCAGCTGCTTTTCTTCATGGACATTCATATGATATTACTTCATTTTCAATTTACATTAGTATTACTTGATGCTTTGATGATGTAAGAACTTCCTGTTTTAATTGGGACTAGAAGAGGGAAGAGCGCCAAAAATAACAAGAGAACAAACCCAACATCAAAAATAAGTGTCACACAAGATGGGATAGTATTCTCACAGTTTCTGAAAGCTGCTTTTTATTAGAAAAGGATCCGATAATAGCCTGCATATTTTTCAATTTCTTCTTCCTACGTTACAGTTATTTTGAGAAGTTCAAGCATAATGTAACATGGAAGCTTTTTTCTTTGCTCTGAACAAAAAATAGAATACATAGCTTAAAAAAATGAATTATATCTGCTTCGTAATGGAAGTTTTTTCAAACCTTACAAAGCTATAGCTAGACAAATAAGCACAAAGCCTTCCTGCATCTTTTCAGCAGCAAGAGCTTACTGAATGTCTACCTACTCACCAGATAATGGAAAAAACCAAAACAAAACCAAACCAAACAAAAAAAGCCACTACCAAAAAAAAACCCCAACAATCAAAACAAATCCTGGAAACAAAAATCCCTCAAATGCAAAAGCCAGGGCTGTTTGTTAAACAAGTGTGACCATCTATACTTATGTAGCCATATTAACACAAACACTGCTTTCTGAAGATAGCACCAGGTGATTAGGTAATTACCTAGACTGTACATTTTCCTTAAGAACCAAACAAAACCAACAACAACAAACAATCCTCCTCCCCCCCCCCAAAAAAAACCAACCAAAAAAAAACCCAACAAAACCACCAACATCAAAACAAACAAAACTAACAAAAGCCAAACTCGCAAAGCTAGAAGCAGCAATGATTAACTACCAAGAACCTCATTCCTGGATCTGACAGCATCCAGCCCGATGGAAGCGATTTGCATAAGCCTCCTATCCCAATGGGCAATGTGTTATCTTATCGGGAAGGCTGATAAGCAGTTTTAACTCACAGGATGCTGGGTGACAACACATCAAATAGTTCAGTTTAAGACCAGTCCTATTCCTATTACTCCCACCTACATTAACATCAGCTGGAGACTAAGTTTAGGCAGCATGTCACCTGTAGCAATTCTGAAGAATTAAACGACTGGGAGATCCCAATGCTTTGGACAGAATTTCAGGAACCAGTAATGTAGTACTTATTCACTGTGTCAAAAGATAGCAAGACCAAAGCCATTTTTTCTCTTTTTTGTATTCTTCAAAGTATCTATATAATCATGGCATTTCATATTTGATATCACAGCAGGTGAAAAAAACCTGTTGTCTCCCCAGCTCCCACTTGGCTTTAAGTATCATGCTGCAGCCAAACATCACAGGTGAAGCAATGTAAATACTGGCCAAAAGCACTCTTTACTGTGAAACTACAATTTGAAGCATTAAGAAATTAAGCAATCAGTGTTTCAAAAAAACACATTATTTAACCCCTAAATTACCAGTGTACTTGATGTGAGATGCAAGAGGCTGCTTTGAACAAAAACCCCAAAGTTTTACCTTAAGAAAAATCAATAGAATTAAGATGTCTATCTTCTTCCTTGCATATGATGTTCAATAAAGCTGTGAAGCACCACTCTAGTACCCTACCATGCTCAAATCTTTGTCCTTACTTGGCTGCAATGCTGTTTTAACAGGGATCAATAAAGGTACAAAACTGCTCTTTTCCTATCTTCTGTTCAAAGATCACATTTAAACTGAACAACACGACACTGTAGCAGGCTTTTGGAATGTGCAGAACTCACACCTTACAGAACTTTGCTCTGGAGCACTTCATAGCATAAGGCATCCTAACAGATACTTACCCACTGACACAACACAGTGCTGCGATACAGGAAGGTAACACAGTCTCATAAAGGGTCTGCACTACTGACTGAAGCCAGAAAACTGACATAAGCCTCATACCCATAACACATCTAGTTCATTTAAGGAAAAAAAACCCCAACAACACAAACCACACAAAAAAAACCCCACCCCATAAAACAAAACAAAGACAAGCTTCTCAACAGAAAAAGCAGGTGAGTCAAAAGGAGAAATTAGTCCTCAGATCCGCTCTCATTACAGGCTAAGCAACAAAGCACAATGGTTTCACAAAGAATCTTCCCTTCTCAGAGGGAAAATATACTTGGGAATATAGAAGTCTACCTCAAGCAGAAAGCAGAAATGATCAGTAAAACATGTCATTTAGGAGGATTTAAAGGAATAATTGCTGCAGATGTGTTTGATTTGTTGAAATACTAAGAAACGCCAATTTCACCTCATTATCTGTTCCACCATATAAAGCAAATCAATACTCAAGTTTTACATGCCATGTGGCAACTACACTTCATTTTGCAATGTGCCCTTAAGCACAGAACAAACATCTCCAGAGGCCAAGATTAAATACAGAAACAACAGTAAAATGTGTCTGTGTAGTATTCACTAGAGATGGATAAAGTGCAAAATGATGTAGTAACAGAATCTGGGTATAACAATGATATTTTTAAGCTCCTGACAACATGCTATCATATTTTCCTGCAAGAAGAGTGGTAAATCACAAATTTATTCTTGGACAAAATAACCTTATAAACTAAAAAGCATAAGAACAGTAAAAACTTGTGAATTACATTCAAAGAAGTACCACAAATCAGTTCTACAAAACACTTCCCTCTGCATCTTTTCAGCAGCAAGAGCTTACTGAATGTCTACCTACTCACCAGATAATGGAAAAAACCAAAACAAAACCAAACCAAACAAAAAAAGCCACTACCAAAAAAAAACCCCAACAATCAAAACAAATCCTGGAAACAAAAATCCCTCAAATGCAAAAGCCAGGGCTGTTTGTTAAACAAGTGTGACCATCTATACTTATGTAGCCATATTAACACAAACACTGCTTTCTGAAGATAGCACCAGGTGATTAGGTAATTACCTAGACTGTACATTTTCCTTAAGAACCAAACAAAACCAACAACAACAAACAATCCTCCTCCCCCCCCCCAAAAAAAACCAACCAAAAAAAAACCCAACAAAACCACCAACATCAAAACAAACAAAACTAACAAAAGCCAAACTCGCAAAGCTAGAAGCAGCAATGATTAACTACCAAGAACCTCATTCCTGGATCTGACAGCATCCAGCCCGATGGAAGCGATTTGCATAAGCCTCCTATCCCAATGGGCAATGTGTTATCTTATCGGGAAGGCTGATAAGCAGTTTTAACTCACAGGATGCTGGGTGACAACACATCAAATAGTTCAGTTTAAGACCAGTCCTATTCCTATTACTCCCACCTACATTAACATCAGCTGGAGACTAAGTTTAGGCAGCATGTCACCTGTAGCAATTCTGAAGAATTAAACGACTGGGAGATCCCAATGCTTTGGACAGAATTTCAGGAACCAGTAATGTAGTACTTATTCACTGTGTCAAAAGATAGCAAGACCAAAGCCATTTTTTCTCTTTTTTGTATTCTTCAAAGTATCTATATAATCATGGCATTTCATATTTGATATCACAGCAGGTGAAAAAAACCTGTTGTCTCCCCAGCTCCCACTTGGCTTTAAGTATCATGCTGCAGCCAAACATCACAGGTGAAGCAATGTAAATACTGGCCAAAAGCACTCTTTACTGTGAAACTACAATTTGAAGCATTAAGAAATTAAGCAATCAGTGTTTCAAAAAAACACATTATTTAACCCCTAAATTACCAGTGTACTTGATGTGAGATGCAAGAGGCTGCTTTGAACAAAAACCCCAAAGTTTTACCTTAAGAAAAATCAATAGAATTAAGATGTCTATCTTCTTCCTTGCATATGATGTTCAATAAAGCTGTGAAGCACCACTCTAGTACCCTACCATGCTCAAATCTTTGTCCTTACTTGGCTGCAATGCTGTTTTAACAGGGATCAATAAAGGTACAAAACTGCTCTTTTCCTATCTTCTGTTCAAAGATCACATTTAAACTGAACAACACGACACTGTAGCAGGCTTTTGGAATGTGCAGAACTCACACCTTACAGAACTTTGCTCTGGAGCACTTCATAGCATAAGGCATCCTAACAGATACTTACCCACTGACACAACACAGTGCTGCGATACAGGAAGGTAACACAGTCTCATAAAGGGTCTGCACTACTGACTGAAGCCAGAAAACTGACATAAGCCTCATACCCATAACACATCTAGTTCATTTAAGGAAAAAAAACCCCAACAACACAAACCACACAAAAAAAACCCCACCCCATAAAACAAAACAAAGACAAGCTTCTCAACAGAAAAAGCAGGTGAGTCAAAAGGAGAAATTAGTCCTCAGATCCGCTCTCATTACAGGCTAAGCAACAAAGCACAATGGTTTCACAAAGAATCTTCCCTTCTCAGAGGGAAAATATACTTGGGAATATAGAAGTCTACCTCAAGCAGAAAGCAGAAATGATCAGTAAAACATGTCATTTAGGAGGATTTAAAGGAATAATTGCTGCAGATGTGTTTGATTTGTTGAAATACTAAGAAACGCCAATTTCACCTCATTATCTGTTCCACCATATAAAGCAAATCAATACTCAAGTTTTACATGCCATGTGGCAACTACACTTCATTTTGCAATGTGCCCTTAAGCACAGAACAAACATCTCCAGAGGCCAAGATTAAATACAGAAACAACAGTAAAATGTGTCTGTGTAGTATTCACTAGAGATGGATAAAGTGCAAAATGATGTAGTAACAGAATCTGGGTATAACAATGATATTTTTAAGCTCCTGACAACATGCTATCATATTTTCCTGCAAGAAGAGTGGTAAATCACAAATTTATTCTTGGACAAAATAACCTTATAAACTAAAAAGCATAAGAACAGTAAAAACTTGTGAATTACATTCAAAGAAGTACCACAAATCAGTTCTACAAAACACTTCCCTCACCTGCTGTAAAACCCCACAACTGAAGGCTTGGTCATCATACATCTTGGACAGTGTAGGCAATCACTTATGCACTTTGATAATCTCTTCCCCCCTCCCCTGACCTCAAAATGGGGGGACAATTCCAAATTCCTCATTCTTTTATTCAAGTGATTACACAAATCCATAAAAGCCTTATTCTTTGCTTCAAAATAGTTTTTAATATTATGGAGAGTTTGATATGCAAATTTTGTCTCTGCTAAGAATCTGGACAAAATACAAAAACAGTTTGTGATAGAGAATGATTAACTATTAAAAGCTACTGTAAGCACATGATAAAATCATGAAGAGTTGCAGCTCTTCAAAGCTATTTCTTACTACTTTATTTTGCTTACACAGAAAATAGTTTAAAAATACTTATTTCAAAAGAAAAAAAAATCCAGAGTAACTGAATACACACCACTTCCTACTGAGNTAGAAGCAGCAATGATTAACTACCAAGAACCTCATTCCTGGATCTGACAGCATCCAGCCCGATGGAAGCGATTTGCATAAGCCTCCTATCCCAATGGGCAATGTGTTATCTTATCGGGAAGGCTGATAAGCAGTTTTAACTCACAGGATGCTGGGTGACAACACATCAAATAGTTCAGTTTAAGACCAGTCCTATTCCTATTACTCCCACCTACATTAACATCAGCTGGAGACTAAGTTTAGGCAGCATGTCACCTGTAGCAATTCTGAAGAATTAAACGACTGGGAGATCCCAATGCTTTGGACAGAATTTCAGGAACCAGTAATGTAGTACTTATTCACTGTGTCAAAAGATAGCAAGACCAAAGCCATTTTTTCTCTTTTTTGTATTCTTCAAAGTATCTATATAATCATGGCATTTCATATTTGATATCACAGCAGGTGAAAAAAACCTGTTGTCTCCCCAGCTCCCACTTGGCTTTAAGTATCATGCTGCAGCCAAACATCACAGGTGAAGCAATGTAAATACTGGCCAAAAGCACTCTTTACTGTGAAACTACAATTTGAAGCATTAAGAAATTAAGCAATCAGTGTTTCAAAAAAACACATTATTTAACCCCTAAATTACCAGTGTACTTGATGTGAGATGCAAGAGGCTGCTTTGAACAAAAACCCCAAAGTTTTACCTTAAGAAAAATCAATAGAATTAAGATGTCTATCTTCTTCCTTGCATATGATGTTCAATAAAGCTGTGAAGCACCACTCTAGTACCCTACCATGCTCAAATCTTTGTCCTTACTTGGCTGCAATGCTGTTTTAACAGGGATCAATAAAGGTACAAAACTGCTCTTTTCCTATCTTCTGTTCAAAGATCACATTTAAACTGAACAACACGACACTGTAGCAGGCTTTTGGAATGTGCAGAACTCACACCTTACAGAACTTTGCTCTGGAGCACTTCATAGCATAAGGCATCCTAACAGATACTTACCCACTGACACAACACAGTGCTGCGATACAGGAAGGTAACACAGTCTCATAAAGGGTCTGCACTACTGACTGAAGCCAGAAAACTGACATAAGCCTCATACCCATAACACATCTAGTTCATTTAAGGAAAAAAAACCCCAACAACACAAACCACACAAAAAAAACCCCACCCCATAAAACAAAACAAAGACAAGCTTCTCAACAGAAAAAGCAGGTGAGTCAAAAGGAGAAATTAGTCCTCAGATCCGCTCTCATTACAGGCTAAGCAACAAAGCACAATGGTTTCACAAAGAATCTTCCCTTCTCAGAGGGAAAATATACTTGGGAATATAGAAGTCTACCTCAAGCAGAAAGCAGAAATGATCAGTAAAACATGTCATTTAGGAGGATTTAAAGGAATAATTGCTGCAGATGTGTTTGATTTGTTGAAATACTAAGAAACGCCAATTTCACCTCATTATCTGTTCCACCATATAAAGCAAATCAATACTCAAGTTTTACATGCCATGTGGCAACTACACTTCATTTTGCAATGTGCCCTTAAGCACAGAACAAACATCTCCAGAGGCCAAGATTAAATACAGAAACAACAGTAAAATGTGTCTGTGTAGTATTCACTAGAGATGGATAAAGTGCAAAATGATGTAGTAACAGAATCTGGGTATAACAATGATATTTTTAAGCTCCTGACAACATGCTATCATATTTTCCTGCAAGAAGAGTGGTAAATCACAAATTTATTCTTGGACAAAATAACCTTATAAACTAAAAAGCATAAGAACAGTAAAAACTTGTGAATTACATTCAAAGAAGTACCACAAATCAGTTCTACAAAACACTTCCCTCACCTGCTGTAAAACCCCACAACTGAAGGCTTGGTCATCATACATCTTGGACAGTGTAGGCAATCACTTATGCACTTTGATAATCTCTTCCCCCCTCCCCTGACCTCAAAATGGGGGGACAATTCCAAATTCCTCATTCTTTTATTCAAGTGATTACACAAATCCATAAAAGCCTTATTCTTTGCTTCAAAATAGTTTTTAATATTATGGAGAGTTTGATATGCAAATTTTGTCTCTGCTAAGAATCTGGACAAAATACAAAAACAGTTTGTGATAGAGAATGATTAACTATTAAAAGCTACTGTAAGCACATGATAAAATCATGAAGAGTTGCAGCTCTTCAAAGCTATTTCTTACTACTTTATTTTGCTTACACAGAAAATAGTTTAAAAATACTTATTTCAAAAGAAAAAAAAATCCAGAGTAACTGAATACACACCACTTCCTACTGAGTAGAAACATCTTTAGGTTTTGGCAGCTGGTAGCTGTGATCCTGACTATTCCCGATTACCCTTCCAGAATACGCTGGACCTTTAACAAAGAAGTAAACATTTGTTGGCTCTATTTGAAAGGCTAGGGAAGTGAGAGTGCAAAGAAACAAACTATTTTTTCCATTGGAACGTTTTACCTGTAGAATTTACCATGAACTCAATAGCTTGATACCTATACACAAGAAGTTAGCTATGACCAAATAAATAAAAACATACTATTAATTGACAGACCTGATGCAATTAAGTATATTGGAGACACAAACATCTGAGACTCATAAGCTTAAAACAATACTTGTAGTAGACAGTTTACCACCTCCTCCCAAATTAACTAAAAGCCCCAGGTGGTTCTTGTAAGGAGACTATTACAAGTGTATCTTCTTTTCAATATTGTTATTATGTTTTTTCATTACCCCAGTCAGAATAATTTACACTCGGCTCCCAGATTTACTTTTTCCTTAATTTTAACAGTGTTTGGGGAAGGAGCACGTACCAAGACCACAGTGCCTTCCCAACGCACAACAGCACCCACGTCGAACCCCGCCCGGACGCCAGTCCGAGCGTTACTTACAGCACTGCTTGGGCACGATGAGCTTCATGGGCGCGTCCGGGAGGCGGCGGGGAGCGACAAGACCCTGGTGCCACCCGACGCGGTACTCAGCTCGCTCGGCGCAAATCTGCCACCCCCCACCCGCCCGCGTTTGTGCTGCCGCTTCCCGCCCGCCGCCGCCCCATTGGCGCAGGGGGGCCCCAGCCCACGCAACAGCGGGGCCGTGCCCGGGCGCCGCCGCCGCATTGGCCGGCAGCGGGGGTTCTCGCTCCGCCCGCTCCTCCGGCGGCTGGGGTGGGAGGGGGGAAACGCCCGCGGCACGGGAGCCGGGCAGCCGCCAGCCGCGGCCGGGCGGCGCTCAATAAGGGAGGCGGCGCAGGACCCGCAGCCGCCTGACTCTGGGCCGCTGTAGGGCCCAACGGGGCGGGCTGTAGCAAGCACTACAAGGAGGGGGCCGGACTGGGCCGAGCCACCGATCCAAGTGAGCACCACCCCGCAGAGCCCCGCCGCGCTCGTCACTTACGTGGCCTGTGTCGCCGGCCCGAATCCATCCTCCGGCGCAGCCTGCATTTCTTAGCTGGGGAGCCGTGACTGAGCGGCGGAAGCTCCGGGCGGAGCAGCAGCGGGTGTGGCGCCTCCCCGCAGCCGCCGATGCTCAGCGGCTGGCTCGAGGGGTGGAAGCCGTTCTGCAGCAGCCCGCCGCGCAGAGAACAAGAGGCAGCGGCGGCGGGGGGCGGTGGCCCCGCCGGGGCGGCCGGCTGAGCGCGGAGCTGCTCCCCCATGGCGGCACCCTCTTCCCTTTGTCTCCCGGCTCAGCACCGGCTGGGCGCGGCGGAGCCTCTGCTCATGCCGGCTCCCGTGCCCGCAACTCCGTGCTCTGGGGATGCGGCACCCGCGCCCCCGCTGGCGGAGGCGCACGGCGCAGGCGTTCTGCCCGCAGCGCGCTGCAGAGGGGCGGCCGCCGCCCTCCGCCGGGGACGCGGCGACCCTTCTAGCCCGGCTAACGTGCGCGCTCCCGGCGGCCGCGCCCGGCACCTGCAGGGCTTCGCGAGCAACCCCGGGCGCGCGCCGGGCCGGGGGGCTCACGGCGGGCACCCCCTTGACCAGCGCGGGCTGGCAGAGGCACGGTCACGGTCACCCTCGGAGCTGGCGGCCGCTGCGATTTCAGGGTGACTTCGCTCCGCTCACCCTGCTCGCTGACGCGCACCGGGCGGGCCTTACCCGGTTGCAGGCTGCGGTGTCAGTTTCACTTCAGGATGTCCAGAGGCACGCTCATGTGATTCAGGTATCTCAATCTCGGAGGCCTCAGTGCGTGTGACCCCAGGTTATGCCCTGTACCTCACACAAAGTTATTTGTGCCTCGGCATCAACGTTCAAGTTTTTGTCTACAATGTCACGTGTTTCCTCAGCAACTTAGGGTGACTCGCATGACCTTGAGTGCGTCTGACCTTAGGCTGTTTTTGTATCTTGGCCTTCTCTTTGCAGCATTGATAAATCTGGTCACTCTGATTTACACCCTGGCCACTGAGACATCAAAGTGTAAAAACACATTTTCTGAATGAAATGTATTAAGTATCAAATGGATATAAAACTGGTGAACTGGGCTGTGGTGTTGTGTATACTTGATAAGAAACCCTTATTGAATTTTGCCCTGCACGTGCAGGTCATTTCTTTATACAAACTGCCAGTCATTACACAGATGATCATGCTTAAAAACAGATCACATAAGGGCTCCTCTTTACACCTAAAATTAGTACAGAAGTCAGGCCCTCCAGCTGAGAGGAAAAAAAAAGAAAGCTCTGCCTCCAGAAAGGGATACTAAATTAAGAAGTTGCTTCATGAGAAGTAATGTCACATTTTCTTGGCTTCTTGTCTGGGACCAGAACATAATGTTTAGGTACCTGGGAGCAAGCCAAAGAAAACCAGGCACATGAATTAAGAAGTTTAATTCTTCTTAATTACAAATGAAGTAAGAGTGCTTGAGAACAAAGAATGAGTAACATTTTATTCCTAATTAAACAGTGACCAATGATCTGAAGATTATTAAAATACTCCAAATTTTCATCATAGCGTAATGAATAAGAAACTGGGAGCAGATGAACTTTACATCCTATTCTGCATCAGCTGTGAACCACAGCTAGAACCAGCACAACACTTCATGAACCTGATGCAGACGTCCTGTGCTCTTCTAGTATTCTCCACAGTGACTGAATTGGTGACTTGAAGGTCTTACAGTACATTTACTATTTGAATATCTGGAATGTCTTAGAAAATACAATCCAGAAGAAATATGACAGAAGCAACAGTGCCACCTCTTCAAAACAGGGCAAAAAGGAGAAATAAACTATTTCTGTGCTACTCTCACAGTTGAACAGTTGGCTCAAGACCTGCGGTCTGTTTATTATCCATCATGTTTCTGGGGCAATGCATCACAGCACAACTGCCTGAATGCAGCATTGTTTTTAAGAAGTACTGCACTCTCTTGCCTTCATGCCACAAATTCAGTATATGGACTCAAAACAGTGAACAAGTCTGTTATACTGACTCATTGAAAATTACACATTCACATGACAAGCATTTCATGGATTATTCCATACCCACTTGCACTTCAGACAACCAGTTTTCCGTCACTTCCATTTGTTTATAAAATACAAACACAGCCTGCAGTTCTCTGAGTCAGTTTCATCAAACAGTGTGTGCTTAAGATACTCTGCTACAGGATGAAAAATGCTGTGCTTTAGCTCTTACAGTTTCAAAACCCATAGAACTAAGAAAATATAATCAAACAAACGATAAAACCAACAAAATAAACCAAAACACCCCTGTTGCTTATCTGATAGTAGCCGGAGGAGGAGAAAGAGTGAGAAGAGAGGACTTTCTTCACGTAGATGCCAAGAAGCCTTTATTTATTAATTTACAGCTCTTTTTATACCCTTTTAACTTTCAGACAATTGGACAAGAAGCCAGCCACCCCTGGGGTGATTGGCTGGGGTGTTACAACACCCATAATCAAAACATCTTTCTACTGTTTTACAAACAGCCTCCACCAAGGTCACAGCTGGTGGGAGTCTTTGCGATCCCATGAGAAGGAAAATTCCAGGCAGTAGTTATTTTAGCATCCACACACCCTACAAGTATGTTACCATCAGGCAACCTGGCCTGAAACTTTTTGAGGAATGTAGGACAATTAACTCCTCCTTCATGCTGTGGGGCTCCCATATCCCTGCTCTGAGGCCAAGTTACAATGAGCACTGAACAGGTGAAGTCCACATGTGAATCCATTACCTAAGAACACCAACAGAAAAATCTTACAGAGCACCAGTGGTGTTACTTTAATTCAAAGCCAGACAGCTACAAAGCTTTGCTTGTATTTTGGAGAGAAGTGGTAATAAGGAGCATGTACACTTATTCTCAATTTACACAAATTGTATTAAGCAATGCAAAGAGTGTAATGAAACAAGACTTCTGGCATAACTTCCTGCAGATTTATGTTTAAAGGGTTGTTGGCTCTCATTGACATTCCTGTTTATATTTCTATTCAGGTTACTTCTATGTTTATCCTGTTTCTATAATACAGGAAAGTCATACTAGTGCTTATTAAATTTTTCTCCTTTGAAAACAAAGTATATACAGTACAGCTTAATCAGCATAAAAATCATTACTTGCAAAAGATCAGATACTGTTGATTTATTTTAGGTATATTCACGTCACATGTATCAAAAGGAATGTGCCAAGACTACAAGTTCAGTATTTTTCCTAATGTCTTTTCAGAACTGGGAAAAAAACCCAACATGCTTTTTTCTTTCTTTTTTTTTTTTTATGTAATCAGGACCAATAGACACATGTTTCATATACACTTTAATGCTCCTTTTCCTTTAAATTGCAGGTCTAGAAGACCAATGGACAAACATAATTATGTAAGGATACATGCTAGATGTGTAAGTCATTGGGACAAAACAGCTACAAAACTAGATACAATTCTTATCTGGAAAATGCAATAACAGAGTGTTTAAAAAGGGACCCAATAGGGCTCCAGTACTATCAGCATGATCAGAGGAAAGCTAAGCCTTACTATGACAACAGTGAGGTAGTACAAGAATTCTCCCCAAACAGTAATGCATCTGAGCGGAGCATGATAGCAGATGACAGAGGAAGTGAAGGGCATCAATTTAGTCATATGCCTGTATCTCTGCCAGATTGAGGCCCAGAAAGACTATATTGAGACCATAGGTTCCTTCCCTCCACATCCACCTCCTGGTGCAGGCTCCTTTCAGTAATGTCCTTCTGTGATACTTAAACAAAACCTGTTGATTTAGTGAAGAAAAATCCTGTTCTCCTGCTCATCTTTCCTTCACTATCATCAAGGGCAAGAAAGATGGAGAAAAGCATTCTGTCTGAGCATGAACTTAGCCTTAGTGTTCTGAACAGCTAATGTTCTGTTCTTTCACTTCATGATAAACAGGGTACAGATCTCCTGGCCCAAGTACCAAGCTGAGTTTCCAGGCAAGGCAGTATGAATGCTACCTGGTAAAAGTTGTCTACACTTACGTAAAACTTATGTATCTAACCATAGCCAGACAGTGGGAATAACAGTCAAAAGAGTACACAGGTGTAGTCTGGTTTTGCCAGCCTGTCCATCCATCCTGGTGGCCAGACTTTGCAGCAGACCAAGTGGTTTCTACATTTATCTTCTGGCAGTTCCAAGGTGAGGTTAGAGACAGTGCCATCTTCCATCCCAACTGAAAAAAGCACTCAGCAGCTCACAAAACAGTGAGAACCTTTTCTTTCTAAAGCTTTACCTGCCAATATCTCTGAGTCTCTGTCCAGCTAGACAATTACAACTTAACTTGCAGGTGTATTTACTTTCTGCAACTTTAACTGATCGCTGGCAGGACCATTGGTGCCCATCTTTTATAGGGAACAAAAACCTTCAGTGCCTTAGTTCAGACATTTCAAATAGAAATCCACAAATTAACATTTAAAAATCCAGCTCTTGATTATGGCTTAGGAGTACAAGCCAGTGAAGATAAAGTAGATGCTGGAGATGAATCATCTTTTTTCTATGCCACACTTTCTATTCTGCAGAGACTGTGTAAAAAAGGAAAAGCCAGGCAATTGATTCAAACTACTAGGTATTTGAAAAAGCTAAAAATCTCATTTCAAATACTCTCCCTTGCCCCCGTCTACTTTCCTATACCTAAGTATTTGTTCTCAGTGTACTGCTGTTTATCTTTAACTATCAAGCTTAAATATACAAGATATGATTGGAAAACATGTACGTTCACAATCCACTGATTGAGAAATACCGTTTGTCATCATAAAAAAAAATATTGCAACAAGTGGCAGAGCATTGGGTAGAGAAAACAATGGCCTTTGCTCACTCATAGACAATCACCCTCATGTTTTCATAGATACTGGTTTTACTTGACTGAATGTCTTCACTATTTTTTTCAACTCAGCATTTTTATATGGTACTTCACAGTACCATCAGGAGGAAAGTGACAGATTCAAAACAAGCACTTTGAAAGACAGCAACAGAATGGCTGACAATTACAAAAGACTCTCTCTTCCTCATTCAGCAATGCCACATTTGAAGAGGAGGAAAAACTGGTTCTCCTATCAATATTCAGATGCGTGGAGATTTTTCACTTGTATTGGTCTATATTCCCAGAGCTTAAATGCTGACATTAAATTCCTATGGATATTAATGATTATGAATCAGGTAACAACAGGGAACCATAATTTCTAAGCCTGTATGTGGAAGAGGTAAAAAGAGAAGGCATCTCTTCAAACTGTTCTAGCTAGACATATGTACCTCCAAACCAGACAAAACGGGCTTATTCCTCTAGCCCTGAAGACAACACACAGTACCCATTAGATGGTAGAAGGGACATGCTGCTTTTATTTTTCTTCTTCCAAACTAGTCCACACAAGGAAATTGGTGCAAAATGGAAACACATCCCACCTTTTGTATTTCTCCTCCACCACCACCTTCAGTATCAGGGAAGTATATTGTCTAACAAAGTATTTAAACACAGGGTTAAGTCCAAACACCACAACTAATCTGGAGTTAAAACTTTGGTACTTGAACAACAACTTGGCTTTCAGATAGATAAGCCAAAGATTTGCTTAGGTTTTTGATGCTGAAAAAACGTTTACTGTGTCTTTGTAAAATAAGCTAAACCACAGACAATAAAATTAAAGTACTAAACTTTTTAAAAACACCTTTTTTAATCCATGTTTGAAAATAAGGAAAGTCTTGTGTAGGAAGGGGCTGTGCTATAAATGACAAATTTGTTCCTAAAAGTACCTAATAACAAAGAAGGGAAACAAACAAACACTATGCTGCCATTGGGTTGGTTTGCTGTGGTTACATCCTCTGGTATTTCTGGGACTGATGACCTCTGAGAGTAAATATTGCAGTGAATAGTCTGTTCTGTGCAATGCATTTTGATTTGTTCAAGAGGCCAATTTAGAGCTTTCAGGTTTTCACAAGGTCAATACTATGTACAAATAATAATAAAAAAACCCCCAGAACTATAATAATAGACTTCTGTCTTCCATTAGACACACTGGGGAAAAAAACCTAACACAACCAAAAGGAACTTCCAGGGTCTCTCCGCATTGAAGGCAATATGCATTTCACTGCAGGAACCAAAACCTTTATTTTCTTGCAATAAAACATAACTAATACAAACACATACTTGATCTACTGGGAATTTAAGACTCAAAGAGTTCTTTGAATCAAAGACTAACCTGAAAGGATCTAAGAAACATAAAAGCCAAGTATACAGGGTACAAAAGATTTTCTATTATCTCATATGACTGAATACTTTGAAACCAAAGCATTGATACTTATAAGTCTCAATTATACACATTTATTGTTCTTTTTAACACAGAATGGTAAATCCAGCTCCTTAATCTCATGAACTCTGCTAATCAAATTAATGATATTTATCCTTAATTTTGACATGGAAGTCAGATAAGCTACAAGAGTTACTTTTGGTCCCAGCCATTTCACAAGTGGGAAGGGAAAAGCATTATGTATCTCCTGTACAAAAGGAGACAAAGATACCTTTTCTTATTTACAAAAAACCTCTGTATATCCACGGAAAACAGAATTGAGAGGGCTGTCATCAATCTCTCATATTTTTGTCCGACTGCTCTAAAAGTAGCAAGCATCAATTTACTTGCTTTTCCTTCATTTATAAAATGTACTTAAAATACCAAAGGAGATACATGTTTTTATCTTCATTCTATTTCCTCTTAGAAGAAGAGGAAAAAAACAACAAAAGAAGAAGAAAAAAGAACAAACCCAAAAAAACGAAACCACCCAAAACACACAAAAATTCTCATAGCTCTGATGGGAAGCAACTTATTAAAAAAAAATCAAATCTTTAATAAAGGGCAACTACAAATCTCAGTTACAAAGACAATGACTGATCAGCTGTTCAGAGAGGTAAATGGAGAAGATCTGAATAGTATGCAAGTACTGTAAAAACAATTATTCCTTTGACAGGAAAGCAGTGTAGCATCTGTAATTGCAGTGTGATAAGCCAGTGTATGCAAGTGACCANGTGGAGATTTTTCACTTGTATTGGTCTATATTCCCAGAGCTTAAATGCTGACATTAAATTCCTATGGATATTAATGATTATGAATCAGGTAACAACAGGGAACCATAATTTCTAAGCCTGTATGTGGAAGAGGTAAAAAGAGAAGGCATCTCTTCAAACTGTTCTAGCTAGACATATGTACCTCCAAACCAGACAAAACGGGCTTATTCCTCTAGCCCTGAAGACAACACACAGTACCCATTAGATGGTAGAAGGGACATGCTGCTTTTATTTTTCTTCTTCCAAACTAGTCCACACAAGGAAATTGGTGCAAAATGGAAACACATCCCACCTTTTGTATTTCTCCTCCACCACCACCTTCAGTATCAGGGAAGTATATTGTCTAACAAAGTATTTAAACACAGGGTTAAGTCCAAACACCACAACTAATCTGGAGTTAAAACTTTGGTACTTGAACAACAACTTGGCTTTCAGATAGATAAGCCAAAGATTTGCTTAGGTTTTTGATGCTGAAAAAACGTTTACTGTGTCTTTGTAAAATAAGCTAAACCACAGACAATAAAATTAAAGTACTAAACTTTTTAAAAACACCTTTTTTAATCCATGTTTGAAAATAAGGAAAGTCTTGTGTAGGAAGGGGCTGTGCTATAAATGACAAATTTGTTCCTAAAAGTACCTAATAACAAAGAAGGGAAACAAACAAACACTATGCTGCCATTGGGTTGGTTTGCTGTGGTTACATCCTCTGGTATTTCTGGGACTGATGACCTCTGAGAGTAAATATTGCAGTGAATAGTCTGTTCTGTGCAATGCATTTTGATTTGTTCAAGAGGCCAATTTAGAGCTTTCAGGTTTTCACAAGGTCAATACTATGTACAAATAATAATAAAAAAACCCCCAGAACTATAATAATAGACTTCTGTCTTCCATTAGACACACTGGGGAAAAAAACCTAACACAACCAAAAGGAACTTCCAGGGTCTCTCCGCATTGAAGGCAATATGCATTTCACTGCAGGAACCAAAACCTTTATTTTCTTGCAATAAAACATAACTAATACAAACACATACTTGATCTACTGGGAATTTAAGACTCAAAGAGTTCTTTGAATCAAAGACTAACCTGAAAGGATCTAAGAAACATAAAAGCCAAGTATACAGGGTACAAAAGATTTTCTATTATCTCATATGACTGAATACTTTGAAACCAAAGCATTGATACTTATAAGTCTCAATTATACACATTTATTGTTCTTTTTAACACAGAATGGTAAATCCAGCTCCTTAATCTCATGAACTCTGCTAATCAAATTAATGATATTTATCCTTAATTTTGACATGGAAGTCAGATAAGCTACAAGAGTTACTTTTGGTCCCAGCCATTTCACAAGTGGGAAGGGAAAAGCATTATGTATCTCCTGTACAAAAGGAGACAAAGATACCTTTTCTTATTTACAAAAAACCTCTGTATATCCACGGAAAACAGAATTGAGAGGGCTGTCATCAATCTCTCATATTTTTGTCCGACTGCTCTAAAAGTAGCAAGCATCAATTTACTTGCTTTTCCTTCATTTATAAAATGTACTTAAAATACCAAAGGAGATACATGTTTTTATCTTCATTCTATTTCCTCTTAGAAGAAGAGGAAAAAAACAACAAAAGAAGAAGAAAAAAGAACAAGCACACAGGCCTGAAAGGACGGTAGTTACAGCCACCCTACCAGATGAATGTATGAGAAACATACTGCTGCAGTGGTTATGAGGCTGCAGCAGTCATGGACTGCAAGAGAATCCCAACAGATTACATGACATGACCTAGTCTTCATTCACAGGAACAACAGCAGTCTAGTATAAACCAGCATTGCTATGCCTGACCTAAAATCCTGCACCAAGAAAAGTTGTCTGATTTATAAACGCCTTATTATTGCTCACTTGCAGACCTTAGATCCTCCCAGAATGGAAATTAAAATACCTATGCTCCCCAACTGGGAAGTTTAGCTGCAGTATTCCAGAGTCATTCTCCCAGATTTTTAACTCATTTGCTTATGCAGGATCAGTACTGAAACAGAAACCTAAGTAACTTCTGTTTGAAAAACATGAGAGTATCTTTTTATTTTTAAAAAAAAAACAAACGTATTTTCATTTTTCTCAGCCAGTCATAGAAATACCAATTTAAGAAATACCTTCAGTTCCCCAGAAGTTGTATTCTCAGCACAACTGGCTATTAAACATCAATGCTTTGGGCTGGCCAATTAGCAGTAAAATTTTCATTTTATCAGACAGAACATACTGTCTTACATATGATGTGCAAGGACCCTGGAAAGACTCCTCCTTCAAGCTGCTCATTGAAAACAGGCTCCATTTAGGTTAAAAAACAAACAAACAAACAAAAAAAAAAGGGGGGGGGGGAACCCCCAACTTT
>VYZU01037940.1:0-21354 GCA_013401355.1 Ceyx cyanopectus
AAACCCAACAAAAACAACAAAAAGCTCTTAGGGAAAATACTGCAAAAAAGATAATTTCTCATTAAAAAAATGGCCCTTTTGACATCACAATTTAGTGCAAAAATTGTGACCAGTTCTAACTGGAAATAGTGTTATCACAGCTCTCTCTTAGCTTGTACTTTATTAAAGTCTAGATAATCCAAGTAGTCCCTGCCATCCTTTGGCAACAAACCCTCATTTACTATCACTAGTGTTTTCTTGAGAGGATTAAGATTATCTCTGTTAGCTCAAATTTACAGTGCTGAAATCCACACAAGGTTCAGTCAACCCAGCTCGGTGTGTGAACAGCCAATCAACATAATGAAGCAACTGCAGCAACCAGTTAAAAACTCAAATCCTTTCTCAGCCATTCAGCTGAAGCACCTGGTGACTAACACATTTCTGATGCTGAAGGAGGGCAAAGACACAGGACTGCCCTCAAGAACCTTCTCTTGGGTCCTGTTATCTCTCATCTGCTGGACTTCCTCAAAATCTAAAGGAATCAACATTCATCAAACCTAAGCTAGGCTTGGCTGAGTACCAGCAGCTGTAACAGGTCCAAAGACATTTCAGTATCACTTGTTCCATATTCTTTTGACCAACCACCATTTCTCTACAAAATGCTTTTTTCATTATTCTTCTTAAGCACATTTTGCTGATAGGCAGAAAGTCAACTTAAGGCCTGGGCCTCATGAACATCTTGCTCCTGCCATCAGGATGAATGTTGTTATATAGAGTTCAGTATGATAAACATTTTAGTATTCCCACACCTCTATGATTATGTTATAACCCAAGTGTTTTGCAGAATCAAAGAATTAAAATATTAAAAAACAACAAACAATGTGCATTATCTGATGGGCTAAGGCAATGGTGTTGCTTTCTGTCTTTAAAAACAACACTCAGACAATGATTAAATTAGGTGACAATAAAACCATCAGATTCACAAAATACTAGTGTTAGCCTTGAGGATATTCTTAAGGATGGGGCTGTAACTAAGGCAAGCAGATCTTCTGGATGTAGTTTAAGTAGACAGTTTTAAAGCCATGGTTCAAAGATACAGTAAAACTGGCTGTAGGGCTACTTGTGACATATGGAAAGTTCCACAGCCACCCAACACAAAGCAATGATCTTACTGAAAACATCCTCCTGTGGTCCAAATGTTGCACTGGATCAGCCACTGGCTACTCTCCTGCAGTTGGTGACACAGGATAAATTTCATGTGTTCTGAGTAATTTGACTGTGCCCACATCCTACCCAGAACAAATCTGTATGACTGGGTGACACAGAACCAGTCTGGTATTAATGACTGTAGAATCCATGGCTTATGTCACACTATGCAATGGCTTTAAGCCTGTACTTAAACAAACCCCAGGGGCTTAAATATTTTGCTAAATTAGAACCTGATTCTGGACCCTCCTGGACCGCATCTGGCCACACAAATCATGGGATCAGGCCCTACTTGCCAACAAATGCTAGACAAAGCCAAAGCAGCATAAGCAAAAACTGCAGACTTTAACAGAAATGTCTGTGTAATCTTCCAATTCTTTCTGAATGGAACAGTTTGGAGATTACCACAGCCACAGATGACATGAATTTTTATCATGGCTAAGAACTCCATCTTAAGAAAAATCAAGGTCTCTTTGGCAAAAAGACTCCTTCTTTGGAACACATAGAACAGGACGTAATAAATACTGTGATGAAGCACTATCCCAGTGGTTCTTAATTGCAGTGCAATTCAGATAAGTCCAGCAGCATTTCCTAACTAAATCCTGAAGCATCAAAGATTTCCATTTGTGAAGGTGATGAGAGCCTAATGTATATATACACATTTATGCAATAGCTTCAAATATATTTGTAGCAATTTTAGAAGCCAAAACCACATGCATTACAGAAAACAAAGAAGAGTGTTTTGGACACTCACTCCTTCCAGCAGGCAGTTGGCTTTGGTGTTTCAGAGGTGAAAACAAAAGTTTGATAATACTGTTACCCAGATCTATCAGGTCTAGAAATTAGCCACAGAACCTCAAACATCAACACTGCTCAATCTTTGTCAAACACGTTCCATCCATGGAGAATTTAATGCTTGAAAAGTTTGGCTCTCACCTGCCTGCATGCCAGTCCAATTCACCACAGCACCCTAATAACACAGAGGATTCAGATCTAGATCTTTTGTCTGGCCCTTAACTTTGAAACGGGCTGGAATCCCAAACCTGCATACCAGCAAACTTTTCTGGAAAGAGAAGACAGAACTCCAAAAATCAGTAGTTTGAGCCAATCTGTGATTAGTTTAAGTCCCATAACATCCCTGGGAAGTTGGAAAGAAGCCCTTTCATGCAGAGGGCAGAAGATGAGAAGCCATATGACTTGCTCAAGTCCAGTCTATGTCAGGGCCATAAAAAGCCCAAAGGCACCAGATTTCAGTCCTCCTTAAGTCTAAGCCACATTCTGCAGGAAGACACAATAGCTTGCTCCCAACAAATAGCCCAGTGTTATTTAGGAAAGTCTCATCAGCAATTTGATTTAACACCAATAAGGAAGATCAGAGCTATGTCTGCTGCCTGATGGATGGCTTATTCTGAACCCAAGTCTATCCTGTCCTCCCCTGTACTTGCAGAGATGTAAAATCCTCCACAGGATATAAAGGTGTTAGCAATCCCAGCTCTGACCTCCTGTGTTTTACTAGGGTTAGCTCACACTGGTTTTGCTCAATAGTTGTGAGGTTTTTCTGACCTGTGATGGTGCAAACAGCATGTGAAGAAGCAAGCTCAGAAGTACCTTACATACCACAGCTCAGGGAACAGGAGCCCAGATGGAACCTGGCAGGAATCATGGTGCAAAAAAAGTCTGTTTATGTCTGAGGCAGTAAAATTCTTGAAGGCCAGGGTAGAAATCTAGTATAAAAAGGCAAACTGCTTCAGCACAGCCACTATGGGAGAGAATGATTTCTTTTGCTTGATGATGCCACCTTTCTACAAAGAAGGATTCATTTTAAGCTGTGAATTTTGGGACACTTCCCTGACACAGGTAGAGTTTGCCAACATATAAACCATGTAGGGAGCAGAGGTTTCAGACTGGTATTTCTGTATTTGAATTTACTGTATACAGCTAGAGCTATAAAATTTCACAGTGCTCTTCCATAAAGGTTAGTGCTAAACTGAAAGGAAATCTACCACTTGCAGGAGCTGAAGTGAGTATCTCAATTTTTCCTCTTATTGGTCTAGCTCTTCTAACTTTTCAGTGTTATTGGGTATAATTATATCAAGCTTCTGTTATAGAGAATAAAGATGAAAGCATCACATTCTCATTGTTTTTCAGTGAGTGCACAAAAATTCTTGTAACTTACTCTTGAAAAGTGCCAGTTTGTCATTTATATGGTCAATCAGCCTGCAACTGTTTCAATTCTGCTTCTTAATTCGTTAAGTGAAAAGGTATTTTCTTTGATTACATCTGCAAATAAGATATTAATATGAATTCAGTGATATGAAAATTACTCCCTCAGTATGTAATTTGCACCTTAGTTATTATGGGTTTCATGAACAAGAATATTATAGCTGCTCAGAGTGCTGTGGATTTCTATTTTTTTTTTTTCTAATTAATCAAACTAAAAAAATCCCCACCAACATGAGAAAGAAAGATTATCTGTGCCCAGCTTTTATCTACCTTGGCATACCTACTAATTCTGGACTGAATATGAAAATACTGCTACTGGCCCAACATTCTTCTGCAATGACATTTCACCAGAGAGAAGTTGTAAGTGTATGGGATGAAAATGAAAGAGGAAAAAAAAATGTTTACTTTTTAGAATGGCATAGAGAAGGGTTTAATACCTTCTTTAGCTTTCTTAAGATAAAAACTGACAACAGTATATAATTAGGAGGACCCTTTTTGAAGTTATTGAAATAAGATCCTTAATTTTTTTTAACAAGAAGTCCAAATTATGTGTGTTAACATCAGAGAAACATGTCCCATGGCCTGATTCAATCCCTGTTACAGCTGAAGAAAAACCTTCTCGTTGCAATGAAAATGAGATGGAACAAGACTCTCTTGCTTAAATGTCTACCAAGAAATCAAGACTGCCAGTGGCCCCACTATAATGGGTTGTGAGAGAGAGGCATAAGATTTTTTTGAGCTTTGCTTTGCAAAACAGTTCTGTGTAGTTGTTTGGTTATTTTAACCACTGGGAATTAAAAAATGTGTTTCTTGCTCCACATCCTTAAAAGACCTTCTTAACGGACATGATTGGCTTATACCTCTGGTAAATCAAAAGCACAGTGTGTGTATGTGTGTAGTGTGTGTGTAGTGTATAGTGTGTGCAAGCTCACATCCTTCTGTGATACATGTGAATTTGAAGCATCACTACTGAATAAATTTATGCAATAGCAAAATGTAATTTCATAAGTAAAAGAAAAAACCTTATTGAACTGGAAGGGAATGGAGACAAGTAAGGGCCTAAGAAAAAGAAAAAAGATAATAAACCTGTGGCCCAAGGATACAAGGTCACACCTACACTCTTAGGTGCAGCACAGTTGAAGTTGCATTGCTTGTGTTGTGATGAGTGTTGGGTCTGCTCTCACACCTTCTAGGGCAGTGGAGCTACTTGTGATCCAGATCCTACTAAAGTCAAAGATAAGCTTCCCATGACTTCAAGGAGAGCTGGTGAAGTTCTCAAAATAACTTGGGAGAACTAGCTCAGTCATCTTTAACTTTCTAACTTCATGTATTTCTTAAGAGACAGGAATAAAAATATAGTCAGGACCATGTTCAGACCTCCTTATACAGGCAGATAACTTAGGTGCTGTGACCACTTATCTCCATCAGTTGCAGGGACAGCAGATGGTCTGAGTCACTTGCTGCCCTCCTGAAAAGTCATGTCTAAATTAGGTGCCTGTCATGGGCAGCGTGAACATGGCCTCTCAAACTGCCCTCTTGTTCCAAAGCCTTCCAGTTTAACTTCCCCCCCCCCCTCCAAACAGATTCAGACCCTAGGCTGGCAAGAAATCATGCAAAGCTTGTGCAATATCCCCCAGTGGGCATCCTGGGCAGGGTCACAGCTGATACTCAGAGGTCAGTGCTGGCCTTTGCAGTCAAAGCCTGGATCCGAGCAGAGTTGCAGGTCTTGCAAAGGATGTGCCCATCCAGAGGGTAACAGCCCTGATTGTCACCTTCAGACAGGAGGCCACCACAGTCCTAGGGAATAAGCAAACAGAAAGAACAAAGTAAATAAGAAAGAAGAATAAGATAAAGCAAAGAATCTCTTAGTCAAAGAAACTCTCTCCTCGCTCTCCACCTTGTAACAGGATCCAGCCTGAGTCAGCGTAAAGCACGAAGACGAGGTACGTGATTTCTTTCATGATTAAGCCATTTCCTGATAAGAGACAATGCCGCAGAGAAGATGGGTTCCCAAGCTCTCTGCTGAATTTAATCCAATTGAAAATAAAAGGAGATTATTCTTTTCACATTTCTGAGGAAGGAAAGGTCTTTAACATTTGAGAAAACATCAAACCTAAGCATGTATATATGAATGCAAAAAAGATAAAAAAGCAGCATCACTGGGAAAGAAGTTTGGTACCAGTATCTGACTACAGGTAAATCTCCTTTGGAAGAATTAATGCCACAAAGCTATAGCATCATTCCAGGAGTAACATCTCAGCAAACTCCCTGCCTGTATCCCCTTACCAGGGTTGTTGCCTTTGAACTGCAATTGACAACCTAAAGGTTGTGGCTAAAAGGAGGCGCATGGAAACCCCAGTAAAACATGCTCCAGAAACCTCAGGCTCTAAGGCTTGCATAGAGGCCATAGCTTTTCATCATAAAACTGTGTTTGTAAATATATCTGGCAATCAAGAATTGGAAAGAGGAATATAATTGTTCCTTTTAAAACACCTGAGGCACAGGGAGATCAAGGCCAAGGGAGTGTCTGTGTCCTGGGCTCTTCACTGCATCTACTTCTGACATTCACGTGTGTGGAAACTCAGGGATCTCAGCAGTCAGCACAGGGACATGCCATGTGATGAATTAGGCTCTATGAAATTTAGTGTGGGAATGTCCCAGAGTCTTTAAAAAAACATGGGCTTCTGGAAACAGAAGTCAGACTGAGAAGTGAACCAGATGCCTTTATTTAGCCTAGACCTTTAAGCCTTAGTCTGTCCTTCTTTCCAGTTAAAGTTATTAAAACCTGCAACTGTGATAAGAAATACATTTTGTCTCATTTTCTTACCCTGCCATCTGGCTGATGTATTATCCAACAAGTAACACTTGCATTGAATAATTCTTGAAGGTTCCCTAACACAGCTGTTCCCACATGTTAATTGCTTTAAGGTGATTTTTCTTCTGTCTTCAGGTTCTTACCATCAAAATTATATGAAGTGCATAATGAAACTGAACAGGAAAGTAGCACAAAAAGCATTGCACAAAACAAGAATGATCATGTTTATGTGTCCATTAAAATTCTTCAACTCAGAGCCATATGTTGAGTTTCCTGTACAATCTTGCTCAAATTCTAACATGTATTAGCTTTCATTTTAAGAACATAAACATGACCAACGTTTGTGTCCAAGCTATAATTTATGAAGTTCTCAAATATTTAGCCCTAATTACCTGAGTCACATTCTCTTGCTCTCCTAATGAACCTGTTATAAACAAGGGACCTGATTTTCTTCTCATTTGCGCTGATATAAATGAGGAAAAATTCCTTGCATGCTAAAGTCAATGAAGTAATTTGATTGTAGATCCAGTGTTACAATAGGCTATGCCTGTCATGTGTATAACACAAGGAGGTGATGAAATGAAGCCAACCTTTGCTTTCTGTCCTTCACATGATTAGAATACTAACCTCACATCGGTAGCACTGGACATGGAAGTCACGATCCAAGGCAACGATGCGTACAGTCTCCTCTTGTCCTGGGGCTGGCATGATGGGCTCCTTACACACTGAACATCTTGGCGCAAATTTCCTGAAGAGAGAAGAGATAGTCCCAGTCATTCTCAAACACGATCAAAGTTGTTAACTGCACCAGCAAGAAACACATGCATTTGTACACACACACAGATGTACACTCATCACAGTCGGTAGCTTTGAACAGCTGCCTCCTTGGAAAGAAGACAGTAAGGAGCACCTTAGTCTTACAATGCCATTTCAGGCTTGCAGGATATTAAAGAACATTTTTGAAGACTATTAGGAGAGGACTTCAAGAATATCTGACAGGCAACAAAGCATATTCTTCTTGCCTTAATTAACAACTCAGTGCATGTACTAAGACCCACAATTCTAACACTGATGCACTGCTGCAGCAATCAGGCTCAACCCGCAGCCTAACTCTAAGAAAGTCCATATAAATCCTAAGGTTAAAAAGATTATAAGAATCAGCTTCAAAAACATCTCTTGGAAAAAAAAATCAAAATATTAAAATTTGGAGATTGGAACAAATAGGCAAAAGGTTTTAACAGAGGTGGTAAAAAGATTTTCCTTTACACTACACTAATTGATTGAGGTTTATTCCACCAACTTTCATCTTCTGAGCCCCTTACCAACTTATGCACACAGGAGCACACTCCTGACTGTGCTCACTCTCAAACAAGAGACATCAGGGCAATTCTGACTAGTCACATTTTCTAGCTAAACCCAACTCTCAGTTATCCATTAGTGGGTTGGACAGGCTTAACAGGGAACAGGTCCGGGTGCAAAAATACCAATGCCCTCTCTTCTAGAGTCACCTTGAGTCAGAGTTGTATAGTGATAATCACTCTGTGTGAGGGGACTGGCTTGAATCAGGGTCAGCTCAGGGATCAGATGGAGCAAAGACCCTTCTTTTTATTTGCCCCCTTCTATTGCCTACCATATGCCCTCCTGGATAATTCATGTATTTTCTGTATTAGTTCTGGTTTTGCTCCCCAAGTTTGCCTATGAGAAGTGGCCACCTCTGCTCCTAGACAGGTGGGGATGCTTGAGAACACTCAGCCTGTGGTGTATCATTTGCTGTTTACGTTCAAAATCTATGGGTACCAATGCCCTGTCTGCAAATCCTACTTACAAAAAAGGAAATTTCTACCTACAGAATCTGCTGCCACGAAATAAAAGCTGGGGTCATGGGCTATGGAGAAACAGAGAGCAATGCTTATGGCAAACATCAGAACACCAGGAGATCAAAGTTCCTTATCTTCTGAAATGCCTAGGAAAGAATAAGTCTGCCACCCAGCTTGTTACATAGGCCAGCACAGAATTAACTAGCTTAGGGAAAAAAAAAAATCTATCTGTACTAGGAATAAAGAAAAATATTAATTTCACTGGCAGCAGATGAAAGATGTCTGTGTAGCTGTGATCTAACAAAAAAATGAATTAAGCAGTGGCTATAGTGAGTGCTCTGAAAAGTAACTTAAATGGATCATGATATGACCGGCGCTGTAATCACAGTTAATTATATGCTGCTTCATGTAGGCGCTTCCTTGTGCCATTTAGCTTGAATGTGGTGCTTAGAAATACTTCAGCACTTCTCTGTCCAGGCCAGTGTGGGTAATTCATTAGGAGCCAAATATTAATTCCCAGGATTCAGAGATAATTTCTACAGATTTCAGGGGATGTGGATGTGCTACTGCAGGGCCCAAGCTCAGGGGGTAGCTAAGTGACAGTGTCAGCATCAGGTATAGTTTTGTTATCAAGAAGATGTAAAAAGATGTAGAGCACTTAGCCTCCAGACCAGGGGGACATGTCATCCCTAATCAATTAAAACTGTGCTGGTCAAAGTGCTGCTAAATGCGTGGTTGGCCAAAGACATTCTGAGTGTCACGTTAGGTCTCGTGCTATTCCTGTCACCTTCCCCTCAATCTTTCACTCAATGATTTTGTATCTTTCCCATGAATTGACAACCTCCCACTTCCCACTCAGAGCCCCAAGGTCCTCATCCAGTCACTGCCAAAAGACCTCAACAAGGGACATCAGCTGTTGGTCCCAACCTTTCTCCTGAAGGCATGTGGGGCTTGGGGAAGAAGCAGTCTCCAAACTGTTAAGTGGGTGAAGGGAAACCTTTCAGAAGCATGAGTAGTGTGTGAGCCTTGTGTTGGGCCTGTGTTTGGGACCAAATCACAACTTGTGGTACAGAAAAGCAAGGCAACACAGCAGCTGCCAATTAACCCAGCCAATCTGAGCTACAGGGAACATCCTCACGTTGGGTTTTAACATGCCAGTTGATTGTGGCTGCTTCCCTTTGTCAAGTCAGCCTGCTTCTTTGAGCTTTCAGGCCCACACACTGATGTCACGAGGCTCTAATTAAGTCTACCCCCTTAGAAATTAAGAGATAAGTGGTTGAGCTGTAAACTCCCATTTGTCAGTATTGATTTCCTCTTTTAATTGAGGGGTGTAATGTCTCTGTCTTTTCCATACAGGGAAAACATTTGTGCTCTGATTATATCTACCTGTCTTCCCTAGACTGGGTGTGATGATGGGGGTGGCAGCACAGCAGCAACAGATACTACTTACAACTATACCTTTCAACTTACTTTAAATAGCAGTTTCAATAGAAATTATTACCAAGGCTATATTTTTAGCAGCTTTAAGAAGCTAATTAGCATCTAGAAAGAAAAGGAGCTGTGAGCATCCTGCAGCCACCCAGATCCCTTTAGCCAGTAAACAAACACCTGCAGAGTGCAACAGTACAGGACCTCTCTTAATTGCTTGGTGGAAGAAGTGAGGAGATGCTGAAGTAGAAGTGCAGGCAGTGATGAGAGGAGGAACATGCACATCCTGAGTCCGGGGGAAATCAGGGGGAATGCAGAGCATTAAAACAGAGGAACATGGAGGTTACCTATAATTTCACATCAAGCAAAACAGAGATCAAGCAGCATCAGTTCCTAATCAATTAATTTCGTATGCCACAGTGTTCCTGCTTGGGGCAAAGCTCTGTAGACTATTTAAGAGACTTGGGAGGAAGCAGCAGAGGGTTCAGATCTTTTTGGACACTTGGACTAAAAGTGAGGATTTTTAGGGACCAAAGAGAAAGGCAATAAACAAAGCCACTGGCTTAGGCCATACTTATGGAAATCCTCGATGCAGTGGATGTTCCCACCAGCATCCACAGTGAAGGGGATCCCGTCCAGGATGCGATGGCACATCACACAGGTGAAGCAGTGGGGGTGGTAGGCTTTCCCAGTGGCTCGGAGGATCCTTTCCATGATGGGGTCTTCACAGACGCTGCACCGCTCCAGTGTGTTCTGCAAACAAAACATAACAGATGTGAGCACCATCTCAGCAGGGTATTTACAAAGGTCCACTGGGTTGCGGGCTGCTGCAGATCTACTTGGAAGCTTTAGGTGCTTTCTTTTCATTTCTTCTAGGTAAGTGCAGTACAGTCAACAAAGAATAAGATGACAACACAGGGCCTTGCCCAAGCCTTTAGTATAGTGCGAGAACAGAGTTTTCTCTCAGCAGCTCTGATAAACAATCAGAGATGGCCCATCAGGCAGGAGTATCTGAGACATTGCAGCTTCCCTAGCCAAAAGCATGTGAAGAAGTCATGCAGTCTGCACTCCTGGGTTTTTGCCTCTGGACTGCTCAGTCTGAATGACCTTTTTGCTGCTGAGTTGAGACACTTTCCAGAGTGTGCCATGCAAAGGTGAAGCGCAAACTTCTGGGGCTACACAAAGCCCCCCTAACTGCTCTGCCAATACAGCTCTCATAAAGGATCTTTATCTGCCTTGTAAGAAGATCTTGATCTTCCTCTCCCATCACGGAGTGTACAGTTGAATATTGAGGGAGAACAAAGCAATGTTTGCAATGAAAGCATCACAAGAACAGGAGTTCAGGATGACTTAAACTGTTCATTTATCTCTGGCCAGTGACGTTTGAGATAATGACAATGAAATGCCAGCTCAAAGGCCATGATCCTTGCTGCACAGGTTTTACACTGGCCTGCTCCTGAAGCACTAAAGGTAAAAAACCTTTCACCTTTCAAGTTGGGTCCACTCAATGATTCATCTCATTTCAACTCTTGTTCACCCTTGCAGTTAGCTGCGGAAACACCAAGATCATTTCGCTTTAGATGTCTGTCTGTGAGCCACACCAGCCTTCTAACACCAGTGGTGCAATCTACGCTTTCATAGGTACAAGCAATGAATCTGTGACAATGATTTGGGTCATTTCACCAGATTTTAGGAAAACAAACTTCACCTACAACTCTTGCTTGATGCATCTGTAGTTAATAATGTTATCAACCAGTGTTTGAACCTTGGATGAGGTAGAAAGCCTGATTATGACACTGATTAGGACTAAGACAGAAATAAGGAGTGGGGAAGGAAAGAAAAAGAATCTAACAGGACAGAAATAAAAATCTGCTGGAAGGCAGATCTTGTTGACAAACACAGGAAGACTAAAGTTATTCTGCTTCCTCATGCAACAAATTCCCAGGGAAAGTAGTGCTTTGACTGACCACATTGTTATTGCTTCTTTGAGCCAATATTCTCAGGGGCAAGTTCCAGCCCTTACATGTGCAGCCAAAATGTATTGTCAGGAGATGAATCACTCGAGAGCTCAGAGAGGTTACTTCTACACTCACATACTTTCTATGGGACATTATCTCTGGGCTGCAAATCACTGGTAAGATACAAACATAGAAATACACAAGTTCATATCAGAAGATCAAAATGATTGTTTTCAGAAGGGTTGATATGAAAAGTCCTGAATTTCAACCCGTTTGAGAACTGCTTCTTACATCTGTGAAGAGAGCACAGCCAGACTAGTGTTGGTTTCAGACTGGATTTTACTTTATGCCTTGTAATAATGGGCAGGAAAGAATTATTGCTGGCCTTTCTGTCTGGTTGCTGTCACCATCATCATCATTATAGCAGTAGCTGGTATGCCAGAAAAAGTAAGGTCAATAATTTTCTTCTTGGAGAAACAACCTGGCAAATTTACCATTTTGCTTTGCATAAGCAGATCACATCTCAATCCACATCCATGCTGGTCTCTCTACTGCCAAGGAAGGAATGCAGCAAATCTGCAGATACCAACGAAAGATTGTTCCACTCATAGGGCATTTGCTATGACACCTTCTGAATGTGCTCAGGTACGGAGCATTTGCCTCACCAAGTCACTGCTTGCTTCATTTCTGACAGCTGCCAACAACAGAGGCCAAAGCATGAGAACAGGGCAAGAAAAACAGCAGTTCCTTAGGAAATGCTTCCAGCCTCCAGCAATTTCTGGCTTAGGGACTTCCTGAGCCAGAGCTTGGCTCCTCTGTACTTAGCCTCAAGTGGATGTTTCTCCCGTGAACTTTTCCTGATCACTTTTTGAATTCTGATAAACATTGAGCACCACAAGCTGGAAGTTTCATGATTTAGGTACATGCTGCGAGCTGATCTGCTAAGCAGTTCCCCTGCTCTGCTACCGCAGCTGTTGTAACAGTGCTCCAGACAGCAACATCGAGCACAGCCTACCTGGTGCTGTGAAAGGAGCAGAAACCTGCAGCTGCAATCCACCCTGCAAAGGGATTGAACACCAAACAGCGTGGTCTGGAAACACTCTCACTACAGATTTAATACAACTCCTACTCACATGTTTCAGACACACGGAGTTTAAGACCATAAGGGATCATTTCAGTCATCTTGTCTGACATCTTATGCTAATGCTGACTTTGGTGGGAGTTTTGCAGTGACCAGGACAGCTGGTAATTATGCTTCTGGATTATGCCTTCAGAAAACATGTCTTCTGCTCCCAAATCTCAGCTCAGTCACACTGTCTGACATTTCCACAGCTAAGTAAGACAAGCGTTTTAAATTAACCAACTCCCGATTAAGCCTTCTATACAACCTGAAAATCAGACCTGAGAAATTTATTCTTTTCATCCTTCCAAGTCTGTACCAGTGAGGAAAAACAAAGTCATTAATTTCAGACTCCAGCTCACTCCCTGTCTGGGAGTATATTTGCTTAAGCCTCTTTCCTTACTAGAACCCTGGCTCAGACTCTTCTCTTCAAGGTGTTACCAGAAGATGCCAAAGGGAAAGCTTCCTTGATTCACACCCATTTGACATCAGGTTGCTGTAAGGCAGGATTTGGCCACAACCCTGTTGTGGAGCTAACAGGGTTTTCTTTGATTCTCTAATCAGGTTATCCCACATGCCTAAGTGCTGCCCCAGCAGCTAACAACCTGCACAAAGGTATTTCTGCACATTATGGGAATAGCATCCCTGTAGGATTATAAATTTGGCTTCCTGATTTTGTGCTCTCTCACAGTTTAGTTAACTTTCCTAGCACTTCCTGGAGCTTTCAGACAAAAAAGCCAAACAAATCTAACAGCCTTATTTTTGTTCTTTTATCCCAAGGTGCCATTGCGAGCCACCTCTCTAATCAACAGGCAGAGGTCAGTGCATCTGATGAGGGGCAAAGCACTCATTTTTTGTGTTACACAGAGGGGCAAAGCAAGGCACAGAGAAGAAAGACATGAACTAGCCAGGAAACATCAGACCTTTGGGCTGTGGTCAAATTAACTCTACAAGGGTCACAGATCCAGTATAGGCTAAGAGGAATGTTTAGTCTCCTATTCCCATGTTTTTGGCTAAAAGGCAGGGACTGTCCTTTCTTTTTAGAGACACTTGTGTCTCCAAATCCAACTAATTTTTTTTTGGTTTGAAAAGTCTTGGAAAGGAGCCATACATTTCTAAATGGAAGATTGGCCCAACGTCAAAGGCTGAGTCTAGGTCCACATCTCTTAATGGCTTATCCATGGTAAAGACAAAGAATCTCACCTGAGGAGAATAATGCACCCTAACGTACCAGTAATAAAATAACTCCATGCAAAGGTACATTGAAACACAAGCAAGTAAGTGAAATGACCAGGACACCAAGAATGAGTTTGAAAGTAAAACTTAAGATTTCAATGTCTGTGGCACAATCAGTAGAAAGTGGGATGGAACAAGCTGCTTGGGAACAAGTATGTGATAGCAAGTGGTGGTGGGAGTTGTCTGAGGGCCTCCTACAGCAATACTTGGCCCTTCAGGAACCACAGAAAGCTAAAGGGAGAGGCTCTGCAGATGTTAAGTTTAAACACGGGACACAAAGTGAAAATCCAGACTGCTGGATAAGATTTCTGGGGTGTAAGAGCCATTGAAGACTGGAAGTGGAAGTGTTTGAATCCCCTCCTGAAAACTTTGCATCCCAGATGGAAAGCTGGCAAGCAGCTTCATGGAGCAGAGCTGCAGCGACAGCTGTGGGCTGCAGCTCATCCTCTGTTTCTAATGCTGCAGATTATAACCCCTCACAAGAAAATTTTGGGTGACAGCACTAACTCACAATATAGTACAGCACAAGGACCCTCCAAAATGACCTAGCGATGAATGCAGAAGGCACATAGGGATTAGTCACTGCTTCTTCTGTATTGGCAATTCACCTGGAGCTCTAATGAATGTAAATAATCTCTCCTGCACTCTGAACAGCAGCCAGAGAAGAGCTCATGCACAGAGACATGAGCATGGTATAGCTTATTTTGCTGGGAGAGGGTAGGGAAGCTGCTGGAATAAATTGGCAACTCATACTGAGGAACATGAACTTGCTTTCTACGAGTACTGCAGAAGAAACATTTTTTTAGAGTGACTGCACAGAGGAGATGGTATCAGCTGCGGGAATCAAAAGTGACTGTTGTGCTAAAAACACGCACATGGTCAACTACTGTAGTTGAACTGTAACTTAGTAAAGTGTGGTAAGTGAATTGCTTTAAATCTTGTGACTCCATCCTTCATTTCCTCAGACTGCAAGGAGAGAAGAGCAGGAGATATTTTCCCCATTGTGGGATAATTTTTGAGGCTTGAAAACGTTTCCATACTTAAGTGAAGACAGAACACTTTAATCTCAAGAAGTCTGGTGAATTTATAAACCCCAAATTAGATCAGGTCAATTGAAACACTGCACTTCAAATAATTTCAAATGGTTTCATTTAGGTTTTGGTTCTGCAGATACATAGTTGGATTACAGATTAAATATAAAGCAGACACTGGTGGAGGGGTTAAGTGTCAAGATGTAATTTCAACACTTTTAAAACTTTTTTTTTTTTTTTGGTAATTATTTCTAGAAAAGGAAAATCTAAGACCCAATTCCCCTCCCCCCAGATCCCCAGCCACCTCTAATTTCTTTCTCCAGAGATGAGTAAATCTTGGCAAACATTCAATTTACTAATGGTCAGCATGAAATTCCTTCCTTTGTATTTGAGGAGAGAATCTGGGCACATGTGAATTAATCTCTCACTTAACTTGACCAGCTGAACATATTACAGGCAGTGGGTGACACCCTCCTTCCCTTCCTGCTGCTCTCAGCAGGGTAGTTCCAGCTTCCACAGGGCTCTCCCTTGCATCTTGGCCAATCTTCTACTGTTCAGGCCATGTTGCCACACCTGCATTGGTGTGTTAGGGCAAGAGATGTGACCCCTGACAGCTCAAAATACCCTCACAAAACTTCCTAATTCAGACAGTGGGAAGCAGTGAAGGTGCTTTTGAGCTGATATAGCTTATTTTGCTGGGACTGGGGAGGAAAGATACAGGGATAAATGACACTGGCAACCCTGTAACGCTACCAGTATGATGCGAGTCTGAGATGGGCATAGAGCTACCAGATGCACAGAGTAGAGTCAGGCTCTGGAGGTTGCTGTATTCGGTGGCTTTCAAACAGTTCTTCCATTCGTCTCAGTTTTTAGTGGCTTTCCCAGCACAGTAGCAATACCACGTCTGGCATGCTTCCCCTCTGCTGGAATTTGCTTTTCTTGTCAAGAAAAATGAATTCAGCTTTGTATTTTTGGACTCAGAGCAGCTGGAGGTGAGTCTGGCAGAAAGTCCCCTCATCATACAGGGTGAAGGAGTCCCTTCCCTTTCCCCTGTAACTGTTAGAGAAAGACTAGTTATATTATATGGCTTACGTTAGTAGCAGAGATGACAATGACCTGCAATTGAGTCCACAAATGTGCAATAACATAGGCCACGGTGAAAACAGAACAGGGCTGGAGAAATGCTTCACAAATGATGTGCAGATGTCAAAATATACTCTACAGTGAGAGGAGGAAGGAGCTCCATTTGCTCCTTCCTACAATAGCTGTCTTATGGAGTGAAGGTTAAGGGATGACTGCATCATTGTCTGAGCATACCAGAGAGAGGCAGGCACAGCAGCTGGCCATTCTACCTGGAGAATGGTATGGATTTTTAATAGTGAACATTATATTTGGAACAGCACAAGCAGAGACAGGGGGATGTCTCTATTGCACAGTGTCACTATAGACAATACCCATGTGCATCTCCAGTACCACCAAGTTGAGAGTGATAAAGGAATGTCAGGGTTAAACGATCTGCTCTGCATTAGGCTCAGTGTCCAACCACAATCACACTGTCTCCTTCCAGCTAAAAATCCACAAGAAGTCTGATGTTGGAAATTACTTAACTGTTTTCTGGCACTCAAAACTACTCATCTACTGTGCATTCCTTGCTCTGACAACACAGAGACCTTTGTCACTTTAAGACAGCAGTGATTACAAAACAGCAGCCATTACAAGTGTAACAAATGAGGGATTCCTTCTCTAAAGTGGTGGGCTGGAAGATAAAATGCCTGGATTTTACTTTTGGCTTTTCTCCCAAGGAACTGTCAGGGGCAAACCACTCCCATGCTCTGTGCCTCAGTTGGCCTGTAAATAAAATGGCTGTAGAAGCTTCACATTCCAGTGAGAAACTGGGTGCAGTCAGGTTTGATAAACATTTGTGAAATAGTTTGTGTGCCCAAACGGTTGCTTGGTGGAAACAAGCTATTTTTAACAGCAAAACCTCCTTTTTTCTTACCTGTAACTAATGTACACACCTCAAAACTCAAACAGGTTTGACTTTGGGAGATGCAGTACTGGGGAGCAGCATCTGGACTATTTTAATGTGGCAGTAGCAATTTGGAAGAGTAAAGCATTTTAATGCTGGGGAAATGCTTCTAACTTACAGTTGACCTTAAAAAAACCCAAATCTATGCTTATGAAATTTTTTCAACGGTCACATGCAATACTACAGTAAGCCAAGCAATTGAAAGCATCCTTAGCAACTACTATGTACAGGGACATTGTTATGTATCTTGGTAGTCAGCCTCTGTTTCTTCAGTAATTTCCATTCTAGTGAAGATGCATTTCCAAACTTTCTCACGTCTTGCTTACTGCCATCAGAAAAGAGGAGCTGCACATTCCCCACAGAATTGAAACATATACTGTGCACACTTGGTGTTAGCACTGCTGACCACACCACATGCCAGGTATGAACCCCAATATAAACACATGAAGTCAGTTGCACTACACCAGGACTGCATCTAAAAAACATCCCCCACTAAACTGGGGTAAGCTTCTGGAGTGCTGGAAGCATAAAACACAGCAACACCAGCAAAGCACAGAAGATTAGCGTGCCTTGGCAGGGAGGGATGATCTGATAAGACAGTTTCCATCTCTGATTTCTTCAATCCAAGGAGATTCTGAGCTCCCAACCAGACCTTTGGTCCTCATTCCGAACTGCTACAATAATCCAACACCCGGCACAAGATGCTGATTTTCAAAGATTTCTAATTTGAAGGAAATCCTTCAAAATCCCTCACAGAATGCTAAAGGTAAACAGTTTGTTCAAGGCTCAGGTGAACTGGCACAGTACTACTGCCAAAATCTCTGGACCTTGTCACACAACAGCAGCCATGTCTCAGAAGATTACTGTTGCTTCCTACCGCTGGGGTCAATAACTAGAGACAAATAATCCACTGGATCTACCAATTACAGAAAGATGGCAACTCTTTTTTTTTTCACTGCAATGAACCTTGATAGCTTTAAAAACAATGCTATTCCATTAGCTTTGCTCCTAAGGGACAGAGGAGAATATATTGCAGGTTTTGGTAGCCTGCCCTTTTACCTGCTATTAACATCCACATGTCTGGTGATAACACCCACAAACTGTAATCAGCTCGGGGTTCTGTGGTACAAAGTGCTCTGGGGGACAAAGCAAAATGGTTCCCTCTGCTCAGGTGCTTCCAGTTTTTGCAGTGTCTATGAAGCACAGCTTGCTTTACACATTCTCACCATCAAAACCATCTCTTCCTCCCAAAAAGGGTGAGCCTGACCTTGTACTGCCCCCTGGGAGTTTTGCCTAAAGAAAGACCAAGGGATCTGTCCTGTTGCAATTCCATTCTGTGCAGGCAGCAGAATTACATGCAGCTGGGAAATGTGGCAAGAAGCGAGCAGATACACTCTGCTCCTTGTTTAGATACAATTGTGGACAACACAGAGATTTCAAGCCTAATTAGCAGCACGGAGGAAGCTGTTAGGGAAGCATTTCAAACCGCTCGCAGTTTAAAATGATTAGAACTTTGTGAAAACAAAACAAAGTTGTGTAGTAAACTGTTAGGCTAAAATTCAAGCTGAAGTGAACCGCATCAAAGGAAATACAAAGAAGTTACTATCAGCTAGAAGTGGGCTTTTATTTTATTTTCTTTCTTTTCTTTTGATAGAGAATTAAATTTCATAGCCTTTAATAAACCTGATGCTTCAATCCAAGCTTGCCACTCTGGCAAAGAGCTTAACCAAAATAACACTGGAACTCATAGCTGGCAGACCAAAGAGACTATAAATTGGTCAGATCTGGGCAGAATAGAAGAAAAAAAAAGTCCAAAATTCCATTCAATCTTCCTGTTTTAGAATTTTGATGTAACTGACCATTGACATGGAAATGTTATCTTGACCTTAACTGCTAAAGCTGACTTGCAGAGGAAAAAATGACTGACTCTGTGACATCTTGGTGGTTATTTATAGTTCCCCTCACCCTTCTCTTTCTTCATATTTTTGCATTAGAAATGAATTTTTGTCTGCCATGCTTTTCCTGAAGGACTGTCTGAGCAGCGCAAGAATTGTGACATAAAAACCATCAAGAAAATGGAATCTTGTTGATTAACATGGAAATGAGATTTTAGTTGGAAACTCTTGTCAGTAAATGAGCATTCAGCAAAGCTGAGCTTTTTTTCTGGTTACAGATTGAACATCACCAGCATTTTAACAACAACCTGGCTTTTTAAGCTTCCTGTGCTCTCCAAAAGAGATTTTATGGAGAAATCAAGGGAAAAGACAGGGCTACTAATTGAGAGACTGGGTAGTTCTAAAATCTGTACAAAAAGTCAGGCAAAATGAGGCAGAATCCTTCCCCTTCACTCCTTGAGTAAAACCCCCTTGTCTCTCTAAGCCACGAAGAAAGGCACACAATTGATTTTCCCCTGGTTATTTCAAGTCACAGATAAAGGCATCTCTTACATGGCTTCTAATAGCTACCAAAGGTTATTTCAGCTATCAGTTTAACATATCCCCTTCCACCTAAATTGCTCAAGCAAAGGGAATGCAAAGCTTCTCCCAAATACAAGTCACAAGAGAAAGTTGTGTTTTCTAGTAACAGGGGCAGAGTGCTTCAAACTAGGGTGCTTGGCTTCTGTCTTGAGGTTCATCAGTGACTAAGTTTCACTTAATTATTTTCCACCTCCATACTTCACATTACCTGTGGAATGGGTTTAGCAAACTATTGGGAGGCCTGTGATGCTCTGACAGAAGTCATATCTCTATTAAAAACACCAAACTTGGCACCTAGAACTACCAAGAAACAAACAATTCCCCAAAACAAACTGAANAGTTGCCAAATGCATTTAAGTCCCTGATGTGAGAACCACCACTGTCTTTAGGGCATGGAGACTTTTTTTCTGTGCCTGGAATATGAGGGCTGAAAACTTCATGGGTGCTCTAAGGTCCTTCTAAAGGGGAAGGGAAAAGGAGTTTTCTAATTTCCTGGAGAAACCCTCCTGAGTGAAATGCATGTTTTAAAGACATCAGAAGAACACTGGTCAGGGACCACAGGCAACAAGCACCAGCCACCATCACGAATAACAGAAGCAGAAAGCAGAATATAGTGCCCCACTGTAAGGCAAGAACTCTGTTCCTATATTCTTTCTACTCTGCACCAAGAACGAGATTTATTTTTTTGGGGGGTGGGGGGGCAGAATTTCTTCAGAGTCTTGTGCTGATTTATCCCCTGGAGCAACACCCATTCCTCTGTCTACAGTCAGACTCTAATTGGAAATAAATGCAGGCTGCTGAGTAAGTCCAGGGCCAAAGATATAATCTACCAGATACTGGTATTATTTTTAGATGCAGTTCTTTTCATTCAGGTGACCTGAATGTTTGCTTCAGTTCCTGGACTGGAGAAGAAAGTTTAAGCCGCCTGCTGAGATAAGAGTGACAATGAAGGAAGGGATACAAAAAGGGAAAATTGTATGCAGCTATGTAAGAAGAATCCTGATGAGGCATGATATAGATGCGAAATATTCCCCCAAAAATTAAGTGATATGTGAGAAAAGTGAGAATCTATCTGCTTTCTAGATGGAGACTGATGTTCCAAACTGAGAAGCCATTCATTGCCTTCCTTCCTCCACTAGGAGATGGTCTTTGGACAAGATGATCTTCAGAGGTCCCTTCCAACCCTTACCATTCTGTGATCTCATCCACAGAAAGAGAAGATGATTTACATCAGCCTCCCCTACACCTTCAGCCCACCTCTTCTAGAACTCAGCTTGATGAACAGTTGGGTGAAAAGGAGGATACATTATTCCTTCTAAATTTATAAACTGATACCCTACACTATAGATCAGCTCCTTCCTGGAACAATGTGTGAAAAATAAACCAGAAGTTTTGGGCTACTCTTCTGTTCAAGACACTGCAGTGGGACTGTTGGGCAGAAGATTCCTTGCAAAACAATAGCCTACCTAGTCGATCTAACCTTTCGGCACTGCTCTTTTGCTCTCAAACTAGAAAAAATAAGGCTCCTTGTGAAAAAAAGAACTTTTCTTATTTTGGACAGACAACATGGAGACTTGGATACAGAGATCCTGGATGGCAATACCATTGGAATTAAAATAAAAACATCTGGGGTTCAGAGTTGCCATCAAGCGCAGATGGGCACATCTGAGTAGGTGGTAATTCTCTGGTGTCAGCAGGGTTAGTCAAGGATGTTCAGAGCAGGAAACCTGCACTCTAGAGTAATTTCTTTCCCTTTCATCACCACAAGAAATTTTGGATTAATTTGGAATATGAAGGACACTGGTCTGAGCTGTCAGGAAGGTTTATGTCAGAGCAGATCAGTCTGAAAATCAAGCTGACAGCTGGCATTTCTTTACCAGGTTTCACATCACTTGAAGAGGCTGCCCTGGTTGTTATTTTAAGTTGAAAAGCACAGCCCTTGAACACTGTGCTAGTCAACTGTTAGTCCCTAATACATACTAACCAGATTACTCTCGAGTTTGTGAAAGCAACACCAGAGGCTTCTAGCCAAATA
>VYZU01037944.1:0-22849 GCA_013401355.1 Ceyx cyanopectus
ATTGCTGGGATTCTATGATTATCCCCAGGGAGACCATACCCTTTGTCTCTTCTTTCTATGGTAACATTTTTTCCTTATCTTTTCATATCACTGATCATCTTATGTCCCAGATCTTTTCTTGGCTTTCATTTAACCTGCATTTTATTAAATATAAATGGTTCTAAAATGACCCCTAGAAAGAAATGGTTAATTATTTAGCAACGTGAGTAATCTATCAGCTTCTTCAAATTGCTGAGTTACCCTCCAACCTCCCACCTCCTCCCTCCCAGTTAGAACATTGCCTTCCAGTATTTCCTTATTTCTCCATTTATACTCTTCTACAGACACTATTTAATCATTATCTTCACTTTGAATAAAGACTTTCTTTGCATTACAAGCTCTCTCTCCAAAGCCATGTGCAGATCATAGGGGAGCAACTGGCAGCACACATGCCTAGGTGATCCTGCTCTGCTCTGGGTGCCCCTGCTCTGGCAGGGGGGTTGGACTAGATCATCTTCTAGGTCCCTTCCAACCCCTGACACTCTGTGATTCTATGGCAATTGAGTGAATCCAGCTGCAGTGTTCATGTGGGAGTCAGGGCAGTGGCACCTCCACCCCTGTCAGTGTGCATCCTAAGAGGAAGTTTTATCCTTCTCCCTCCTTTTCCCCTGGGAATCCATGGCCATACATTTACTACTGAAGTTATGTACAATGAATGTAAAGAAAAAAGCTGCAACATATTTAGCTATTCCAGTTTTCAATTTCTGATCTCTCCAAAAGCATTCAGGTCTTAATTCTCTTCTGTCTTGTCAACGACACTCCATCAAGGTTTTATTTTCACTAGGTCATTTTCTCTGGCATAATGACCAGCAACATTGGTAGCTAGCCAGCCCCTGAAAGCTGCTAGCAAAGCCACCTTGCAGCACGGCCTTGACTGGCAAGTAGTTGATTTAGCCACAAAACAAGGTAAGGAGTCAAGAAAAAACACACAGAGAATGCACAGGAAGAGAAAGAATTAACAACATTGTGCAGAGGTGTGCAAAGGGAATCTGATCATCACATTGGTGGGCACTGCGCCAGAAGGAGCATGCCAGGAGTACATGAGCTGACATATTCTAGTGCTCATTGGAAAGCACAGTAATAAAATCCTAAAGAAAACTAGATCATATATTATCACATCACTGAAGCAGCACTTGAAATAACTACCCCAGAATCAAGATGTCACTTCTAGCAGGCTAAGTGGCAGTATCACTGCCAGTCAAACTGTTAGGTGTGACCACCTGCTAAGGGCAGGGCAGGAACCCATCCTTCTAAATCAAATCTCAATAAGCCCTGAAGATCACAGGGGAGTGTTTGCAAAGGAAGCAGTTAAGGAAGTAAAATGCAAATTTCCAAGTTGGCTGTGACAGGGATTGGCAACACGTGGGTGTGTTTGACTGACCATGTGCCTCTGGGCACAGAGACCTGGGCTGGCTTCACACAGCAGGGGTATCTCAGCACATCCCCTGGCAGTGCCCAACACCTCCAAGGACTGTGGCTGTTCCGTATGAGCTGTGGCAGGTAAATCAGAGGTGGGCAAATGCTGCCCTGCTGAATGCCATGCCCCAAGACAGCACTGCAGAAGACTTGTTTGTACACCACAGACACCTGAGCTGCACTGGTACATGAGACAAACAGAGTCATTGTGGCAAGATGGGGAAATGAAGAGAAATGATGAAAGGAACTTGTGCAGATTTGTCACCTGCATGGCAGAGAACCCAGCTCCATGGCAAATCCCCATGGACATCTGGAAGAATTGGGTTGATGGGAAGCTGGGATGGGCTGGAAGCTGGAGGGGGGTCTCAGTAATTTGCAGCTGTACAGATCTCTCAACTATTGCTTTGCTTTCTGCTAAGACAGGACCACAGGAGCAGGACAGGGTGTTTCAGCCCCATGACCAAATGGAAGGCTGAAATGGAGGACCTGTCTTGCCTGGAAGAAAGTCATTCCAACTGAAATGGGGTGAAATCCCATGACCAGCTCCTCAGGCATGATAGAGACTCCACATAAAAGGTAGGTAGCAAATTCAGAACCTCTGCAACACCTGGATGGGCTCATTACAAACATGTCTTGCAGAATATGAATGTGAGTCATCTCACTGGAGGAGTTTCTCAGCTGCTAGGGCTGCCAGAACTCTGTGTCATACCTGGGATTTCTGTTTCTGGTAGTTTAGAATAACAACAGCTAATTAACTGAGCCTGTTGAAATATATGGAAATCCAGTGCTGAGGCCAGCTCCACAGTACCAGCCTGTTTAATTTATAACCTTTCTAAGGATCAGTTATCAAGATGCGAGAATGAGAGCAAAAGGCCAATCTTTTAGCTTAAATTGCACCATTATCACTCAGCTCCACTCAGAGGGCAAAGACTAATCTTCCATGGCAAGTTCTGCAAAACAGTCTGAGGCATGCCTGAACTGTGGACTTCTTTAGAGGCTTGGAAATTGCAAGGTATATGGAAAATACAATCCCTTCACTGCTTCACAGCAATACATTAACCTCTCTATNAATCTCTGTAGATTCCCTCTATATCACCATCTCTGATGGTGTGTTTCTTGCTCAGGCAGGGGGGTTGGACTAGATGATCTTCTAGGTCCCTTCCAGCCCCTAATTTCTGTGATTCTGTGTGATTCTGTGTTCACTAGGGGCTGCTAAAACAGGTAAAGATGAAGTATGGGCATGAAAATTCATGCCACATGTTTCACAGATCCCTGGGATAATAAATCGTAATACAAAACATTTTTCCTTCCACTCTGACTTGTTCTAGAGAAAACCATAAGTAGAAGTAAACCTTAAAACCTGAAAAAGTTAGAGAATGTGCAACAAACATCAAGAGACATTGCCAGGAAGGAGAAAACTGGGATTGCAGACCAGATCTAGATACACAGTCTCATTAGACAGAATAAAGAAAACAAAAAGTCATCGTTTTCCAATCCTTAATTCAACCAAGGGCTCCAAATCAGAAACAACTGACTCATTGTATAAATGAGTGTTTGTTTTCTTTAGATCAGTGTAGGGTGGAAGAAATGCTGTAAAAGTTTTACTTACTGAGATCTTTGTGAAAATATAGAGGATCAGAGAAAGGACTGACAGGTAGACCTGAATCCTTTTCCCACCAAAACGCTTCCTCAGATACTCTGGCATGGTCACCACCTGCAGGGGGAGGGGAGCAGACAAGGTTTCAGATAATGAAAAACAGATACAAAGCAAATTACAGTCAGATTTTTGCTGCTTGGGTACTGTAAGAGTTCAGCACAAAGGGATGAGAGCTGCAAATACAGGCACATGGAAGAGCAACTCCAGGAATCAAAGGAGAACATGGAGGGAGCACCAAGAAGTTTTTCAGTTCAGGTCTCAGAACAGAGACTCCTCATTTTTTCCAATACTTATATACAAAACCCAGCACAGTTCTGTCAGGCTTAAGTCTCATGCTATTCATAATGGCTTAGCAATATTTGAGACCCAATCCACAACTATGAGCAACAAACTAAAGCATAAAGTGGTTTTGACTTACCCCAGCTTTGATGTAGATGGGTACAAACAGCCATCCCAGAACAACCACAAAGATCAGAGCCTGTAGCCAAGACAAGATACCTGAATTAGCCTCCTCTCTCCAGAGAGCACTTCTGAAGACCATTTCTCAGACCCCACAGCAGCTAGAGACCATTGAAACCACTTAAACCTGGGTATTGTGGCATGGGGAGGGGGGAACAAATCCTCTGCTCTTTGTTTGAAAATCTTTGAATGAAACCTCAGCCAAAACAATTGGCAGTTATTATGTAGCCTGGATTCCATGCTAGATGTCCCAGACAAGCACACATGATAATCACACACTTTTCAGAAGCCCAGCTGGTTTCTGCTCACAGGATTGCCCTGCAGAACCAAAGCACCACTCCACCAGCAGCACCAACCCAGCCTGGGGAGCCTGGGCTAATGCTGCTTTCTGCAATCAGCACATGAGACTGGGAAATATTAAGGAAGGTGTAGTCTGGTACCTGAGACCTACTTGCTACCATCTTGATCCCAGAACCATTAATGCAGGATAACATCCCACTCAGGATCAGGTATGTTGTGACAGCTGCAGATTTAAGTACTGGGGAGAGCAGTGCTGCTTTTGGTTGGTCTTTTTATCATTCAGTGCCATCTGCACTGTGTCTCTCTGAGGTGGCCCAGTGTTTTACAACAGTCTCACATACTGCACAAGATGTATTTTGTACAATATTTTGTATTTTCGTGTTACCATTTCATAAGGTATTTTGTGTTACCACATACATTTTGTGAACTACAGAATTTACTGTATTCCAGAGTCAGTTTTCTGACTGAAATGGCTAGCAAATGCTGTCTGATACAGTGTTGTACATGTTTAAATCAATCTGCTCCCAGAGCTGCACTCTACAATTATTCTCTGCACAGGGTTTAGAGGGTTTTTTTTACTGTCTCTTTTAAGTTCTGCCTTTAGATCAAAACCATAAGATGGACAAAAAGTACTGGGTCAGCTTCTGCTCTCATGCTAATAGAAATTACAAATCATTTCAGTGGAGTAGTATTGTTACACAAGGATTATAACAGACAGTATTTCTTTCAAGAGGAGAAACAGATTATACAGTCAAGAGCAATATTTCCATCATATCCATTAACCTACACACCAGTCCCACTATGTCATAAGTAATGAATTATGTAGCATATTTACTTAAATATACTCATGCATCATTACTTCTTCCTAAACAATTGCTGTACACTTTGTATTGATCTTAGTCCTCAGAGAATCTCTGTGAGATTAAGTAATAGGGGTGGATATGTTTGAAGAAGGATATGGGATGAATAGCATGACATTTCAAGCAATGCTTGCTCTGTTTTGTTTAGTTTTGGTACAAAGGGAGAACAGGTTTGTTACACTATTGTAATCAAAGAGATAAAAATGAAATATTAATTGTGCACATCTCCTAGAGTTCATTTTAACCTTTATCCTTCTCCTTAAATATTTATATCATGAGTACTGGCGTGTTTGAAGCAACCATCTACCAGCCCTCAGGGGCTGCCTTCACTGTGGCTCTGAACACAAGGAAACACTGATCTCTGTACATTCATTAAAGCCCTTCTGTCCTGGTATAATCCCTTCCATCAAGGTGAATTAAACAAAAGCAGGGTATCTTCCTGGAGAAGCTGCTAGCACGTGGCCTAGACAGGTGCACCCTGCACTGGGTTAGGAACTGGCTGGGTGAGAGGGCACAGAGAGGGGCTGGGAATGGTGCCACATCCAGTTGGTGTCCAGTGACTAGTGGTGTCCCCCAGGGTTCAGTACTGGGTCAGGGTCTATTCAACACTTTTATTGATGACCTGGATGAGGGGATAGAGTCTACACTTAGTAAATTCACAGATGACACTCAGTTGGGGCAGACTGTTGATCTCCTGGAGGGCAGGAGACGCTGCAGAGGGCCCTGGCCAGGCTGGGTCGATGGGCTGAGGCCCATGGGATGAAGCTCAACACGGCCAAGGGCTGGGGCCTGCACTTTGGCCACAATACCCCCCTGTAGCTATAAACTGGGGGGTGAGTGGCTGGAGAGCAGCCTGGTTGAGAGGCACTTGGAGTGCTGGGTGCCAACCAGCTGAAATGAGCCAGCAGTGTGCCCAGCTGGCATGGAAGGCCAATGGGATCTTGGCTTGGATCAGGAATGGTGTGGCCAGCAGGACTAGGGATGGGATTTTCCCACTGTCTGGCACTGGGGAGGCCTCCCCTAGAGCACTGGGGGCAGTTCTGGGCCCTGCACTTCCAGAAGGACACTGAGGGGCTGGAGGGTCCAGAGGAGACAACAAGGCTGGGGAAGGGACTGGAGGGAAAGTCTGATGAGGAGAGGCTGAGGGAGCTGGGGCTGTTCAGCCTGGAGAGGACTCAGGGGAGAGCTCATCACTCTTTACAGCTACCTGAAGGGAGGCTGTAGGCAGCTGGGGGCTGGACTCTTCTCCCAGGCAGCCAGTGACAGAAGGAGAGGCCATGGCCTGAAGCTGTGCCAGGGGAGGCTTAGGTTGGATATTAGGAAGCAGTTCCTTACAGAAAGGGTCATTAGACACTGGAATGGGCTGCCCAGGGGGGTGGTGGAGTCTCCATCCCTAGTGGTGTTGAAGAAAAGATTGGATGTGGCACCGAGTGCCATGGGCTAGCTGGGTGTCATGGTGTCAGGGCTTAGGTTGGACTGGATGATCTCAAAGGTCTATTCCAGCCTCAATAATTCTGAGTAATTCTGTGTCATTATCATCCACACCCACAGAGCCTGAGCATACAAGGAAATGGACTGAATTAGCTCATGTGAATCTCCACGCTGTTGCAGTTAACACCACTTCTGCTCCTTCAGCTAGTTAATTTCAAGTAATCTTGGCTATTTCCAGCCTATACTGCAACCATAAGCAAAACATGTAATCAGGGGAAAGAGAAATTAAAGAAGAAAATATTTTTGGAATGCAGGCCATTGTGAGGGGTGCCCCAAACTTCTTATATCCTACGAAGAAATCAAAGTCCCTTCAATTCCTACATAGCAAAATTCTGTAAAAAAAACCCTATGGGTTACAAAACTGATCAATTCTTTCCAACATCCTGCAGTCTAAAAGTGCTCTTTTTAAATAATTTAAAAGTAATCAAAAGATATGTATAGAGAAGAGACTCCACCAATGTATCTGGTTCAAATGGTCTCTAAAAAAATCTCATTCAACATAAAAGAGTCATCTTCTCCAAGTGGCTTGGGCAAGGACCAAGAAGGACAAGCTAACTAGTAGATGACATTGGCACTTACTGGTGTGTACAGAAGACAACTTTTGCCAAGCACAAGCTTTGTGGTCCTAAATAATGGGCAATGTTACTCTGAATAACCTCTGCAGATAATCCTGATGTCATAAACATGGTCACTTACATTCCATTCGTATCCTCCGATGGCAATTCCTCCAGCTGCTGCTGTTCCTGCTATTCCCACAAAGTGTCCACTGCCAATATTACTGGCAAACAGAGAGGCACTAATCTGGAAACAGAAAGAACAGTATTTTGCTCTGAGGCCCTGAATAAATCACAGTCATTTGGCATTGTGAACTCACACCTATCCATCATCAGATGATGATGAGAAGAAGGATTGACAACCCACTTCCCTGACAACTTTCAAGACTCCCTCTTATTGTTTGCCCTCAAACCTGATACTCCAGCTGTTCTATCTACAACGAGAATGAAAAGGATGTTCCACAAAAGATTGTCTGCCAGTTGAGGCAAAAACTTCTGACATCAATAATGATTTTAAAGCATTTGCAGAACTTGACTAGCTTACATTTGGGTGATATTCAAAAGATCTGCCTTGCTCCAGGAGCTGACAAGAAGTGTGTGCCCACTTGTCAAACTAGCACTCCCTGTGTCATATGCTGAGCAACTAACTGTGCCATAGGGGAGAGTTGTACAGACTCTGTACTTGGTTCACTGTTAGTCAAAAGATATTCAATTACTGAATTAAATTCTGAAAGCTACGTGGCAGCAATAACTGCTGAGAAAGGGCTTCTGGAAGATGCAAACAATATAATAATGTTGGGTTACAGACAGGCAGGAGCTGCTCACAAAAGAGAGACTGTTCCAAAAGATCTAATTCTTTATCAAATAGCTCAGACAATAGAAAAGTTAAAAAGGTATGAGCTTCATTTTCTGAGAATGAAACCATTAAAGGCAGCAGAAATGCCTGATGATCATTTACAAGGTCAGGCACTGCAGGATGCAGGGTGAGAAGTCAAGCATGGAAAAGAGGTTGGATTGGGTACTGTGGGCAGAAGACACGTCAGCTGGAGTAGTTCTGAAATAGACAGGTGAACTTTTTCTTTTTTCACTTCTACTTTTCTTCTTTATGCCCTCTGAAAGCTCCAAAGTAAAAAGGAGATGAGGTTAAAAATAAAATAAAAGCATATAGAAAGTAGGAAAAGAACCTCTGCTGACCAGCTTCTAATGCTTCGCTCAAGGCTGAGATCCCATGGTGCTTAAAAATGGGTTTTTAGACATATGAAGACAGGACCTGCATCCAACACGTTCTCCTTATGTAGTTCCCAAGTACAGAGGGCTGGAATATGTTCTGTCACCTTACAAAGGGGAGAAATATTCCTTGTCTGCAACTCGCTGGGAGATTTTTAGGGTCCTGAAATGTATTTAAGGAGAATAGTTGTCCAGGTCTGTAGTCATTGCAGTGAGTTTTTGAGTAGCAGTAAAAATTAAGTCAATATTCCTGAGAGCACAGGCACTGTGCCTGAGATTGTGAAGGACAGAAGGGATTTCATCACAGAAATCCACCTCTGAAGATCAGATTTATTCTACAGAGCTATGCCATAGCCAGAAAGAGCAAAAATGCTCCAGTCACAATGCCCATTTCTAATCACAAATTGGATTTTCTTTCTCCATTTTTTATATGCAACATTGAAATAAAATTCAGAGTACTCTTCCATGCTTACTTGATTCTCCTTTCCCCAGACTGATCTCCTGAAGTCTTCTAGCCTTTTTGCAGACAAACTGTCCTTTTGCTCTGACAGGAAATTTACATCTCTAAGTTCACTCAGCTCTGGATTTCTTTGATTTTTTTACCCATTTCCTGAAGCCAGTTGCGCCCTGCAGAAACGTAACTGGTTTGTCACATGCCAGATATTTCTACAAAAAATTGAAAGTGTTACAACAAGAGTTAGAAAAAAGTCCTGAAAGATCCCTGATAATAAGGAAAGCTTTTTTTTGTGACCTCCTTGTGAGAGCCACTGTGTTTTCCCAGCAGTGATGGTGAAGAAACAACTACCATTCACACAAAGCTGTCCAGTGCTTTCCCTGAATAATTAAACTTAAATCGAGGTTAAATCGAGGTTACTAGAGATGCCATCACCAGAAAAGATTAACCACATTTGTCTCTGATTTGGTTTAATGTGTTCCCTCTCCTGTTTCAAAATGTACTTCGAGGAGATCTAATTAACTAAAGCAGCTAATGAAGAACTTGCAGAACTGACAGCAGCAGTGAGCTTCAGCTGGAATCCTGGGGCACAGGGTGGCACCTGTGTCCCCAACTTATCCAGAGCACAACTGCAATGGAAGAAAAACACAAAACCAAACCAAAGCAATGCAAAATTACCAACATATTTAGAACCGAGGAGCAAAAGATGGGAACACAGACACCAGCCTCACTTTCTAAGTTTCCCTCTCTGAATGAGGGACCATCAGGTGCAGAACTCTAAGATCAACCCATTCTAATCATGGATGCAACTTTTAAGATGTTTTTTTCTTGCTGTATATACATAGAAAGGTAGAGCATGGCTTCATAGCTGGGAAAATGTGTATTCCCCTTAAATCCTCAGCGTGCTTGAAGCAAAAGGAGTGTTTTCCAAACCCACCTTGCACCCCATTAGCCAGAGGGGAAGGAGAACTTTCCAGTCTGCCACAGCAGCACTTTAAGGAGGAGGGGAGAAGGCAGAGGGGTTGTGGGCACAAGCTGCCTTCCTGAAGAACTTACTGCTGGGCTCTTTTTGGATTGAAGAGGCTGTTTTCTGGAATAATTTGCTTTCTGGACTAAGATTTGGAATAGATGCTGCAGGGCAAGCTCTGCAGGAGCTAAAGAATGCTGGGCTGGAGCTGGGGGGTGACTGCAGGGAAACGATTTTCCTCCAATGTGAAGTGCTCTCTGTGAATGTGTTTAGTGAATTGATTTTAAAACAGATCTAGGAGGGAAAAGCAAAGAAGAAAATTGATCGAAAGGAACAAAAGCTGTTAAGAGGGAAAGAGAGGACAAAACACCGGACTAACCTGAGGCAATTGTGGAACATTAACTCTTTGAAAGTCTTTTAAGAGGTCAGGTTTTACCAAGAGTACTCTGTTCAGGAAAAGTACCACCACGCTGCGGACAGCTGATGATCACTGTGTTTTTTCCACGTTATTCATTAACCGTTTCACCTTGCTCTTTTCATTAACCTGAGGATGCACTGGCATCCTGCTGCTTGCTGTTCCAAATCAGACACCGTGTACTTTGCCAATCTGTGCCAGCACACAGACTTCACAGGTGAGGGTTTCTCTCCCTCACAGGACCTGCTAAGACATATCCTACACCCTGATGTCCACTTGCCTGCATCTCCCTTACAGAGAGCAGCAGAGTCCCACTCACATTTATCAGGACTTTATCCTGATGGAAGGATATCATTTTTCCTACCCAAGTGTTATGGCATCACCCTCAGTCACTGGAGAAATCAGTGCACTGCATACAATCAAATATTACTGCCACCCTTTCTAGGCTCTTAGACCCAAAGGAAGAAGTGTAGGGTTTTATTCTGTTTTCCCATTTACTCAGGAAAATCTATGTATTGTGTTATTGCCACATTAATACACATTTATTCACTTCTCAATCCAAATAAGTTAATTTCTTATTTCATTTTATCACAGAAGAGGAAATACAAATCTTATTAATACAGACTTGTCTTTCCTGGCTCCTCAGCAGTGGGGGGAATTCTAAATTCCCTGCAACTGAACTGGATGCAGATATGAAACAAATCCTGCCACAGGTCAGTTCTGATGCCCAGGAAGATAAACCATGCAGAACTGAAGAAAAATCTGTTGGTTTTTTTCTTCCTGTCTCACAAAGATCAACACATAAATGACAACAAACCAGCTGAGACACATCTCTGTTTAAAGAATGGTATGCCCTTGATTCTGAGTGCTTCCAGCTTATCATCACTAAATCTTTCTAGTGTAGCTGGACATCAGATGCCCAGCAGATCCCCTTTGTCCTGTCAGCATTTCTGGCTCAGGAACTGAGGGGTATGACATAACCCACAGTTCTGTGCAGACACCTCTCTGCAAAACTACAGAACCTGAAGGACAACATTCAAAAGCAGGAAACCTTCAAAAATGAAGTTGTTTGGGGTTTTTTTTCCCTTTAACTGTCATGAAACCTTGTTAATCCTGGGAGAGCAGCTGCTCCCAAAGCTGACTGTTCCCCAGGAACAGACACCTCACTCCCTGCAATGGTTTCAGGGGTTGGCTGAAGCTGAACTCCTTCACCTAACAAAAGTTGAAGTTCAGTTTGCAAGGTCCACTGCTGCAAAGCTGCCACTTTCCTTGAGCTTCTCTGTGTCCTTTGGGGAAAGCAGAGCTGGTTGAGAGACTTTTAAGANAATCCTGGGGCACAGGGTGGCACCTGTGTCCCCAACTTATCCAGAGCACAACTGCAATGGAAGAAAAACACAAAACCAAACCAAAGCAATGCAAAATTACCAACATATTTAGAACCGAGGAGCAAAAGATGGGAACACAGACACCAGCCTCACTTTCTAAGTTTCCCTCTCTGAATGAGGGACCATCAGGTGCAGAACTCTAAGATCAACCCATTCTAATCATGGATGCAACTTTTAAGATGTTTTTTTCTTGCTGTATATACATAGAAAGGTAGAGCATGGCTTCATAGCTGGGAAAATGTGTATTCCCCTTAAATCCTCAGCGTGCTTGAAGCAAAAGGAGTGTTTTCCAAACCCACCTTGCACCCCATTAGCCAGAGGGGAAGGAGAACTTTCCAGTCTGCCACAGCAGCACTTTAAGGAGGAGGGGAGAAGGCAGAGGGGTTGTGGGCACAAGCTGCCTTCCTGAAGAACTTACTGCTGGGCTCTTTTTGGATTGAAGAGGCTGTTTTCTGGAATAATTTGCTTTCTGGACTAAGATTTGGAATAGATGCTGCAGGGCAAGCTCTGCAGGAGCTAAAGAATGCTGGGCTGGAGCTGGGGGGTGACTGCAGGGAAACGATTTTCCTCCAATGTGAAGTGCTCTCTGTGAATGTGTTTAGTGAATTGATTTTAAAACAGATCTAGGAGGGAAAAGCAAAGAAGAAAATTGATCGAAAGGAACAAAAGCTGTTAAGAGGGAAAGAGAGGACAAAACACCGGACTAACCTGAGGCAATTGTGGAACATTAACTCTTTGAAAGTCTTTTAAGAGGTCAGGTTTTACCAAGAGTACTCTGTTCAGGAAAAGTACCACCACGCTGCGGACAGCTGATGATCACTGTGTTTTTTCCACGTTATTCATTAACCGTTTCACCTTGCTCTTTTCATTAACCTGAGGATGCACTGGCATCCTGCTGCTTGCTGTTCCAAATCAGACACCGTGTACTTTGCCAATCTGTGCCAGCACACAGACTTCACAGGTGAGGGTTTCTCTCCCTCACAGGACCTGCTAAGACATATCCTACACCCTGATGTCCACTTGCCTGCATCTCCCTTACAGAGAGCAGCAGAGTCCCACTCACATTTATCAGGACTTTATCCTGATGGAAGGATATCATTTTTCCTACCCAAGTGTTATGGCATCACCCTCAGTCACTGGAGAAATCAGTGCACTGCATACAATCAAATATTACTGCCACCCTTTCTAGGCTCTTAGACCCAAAGGAAGAAGTGTAGGGTTTTATTCTGTTTTCCCATTTACTCAGGAAAATCTATGTATTGTGTTATTGCCACATTAATACACATTTATTCACTTCTCAATCCAAATAAGTTAATTTCTTATTTCATTTTATCACAGAAGAGGAAATACAAATCTTATTAATACAGACTTGTCTTTCCTGGCTCCTCAGCAGTGGGGGGAATTCTAAATTCCCTGCAACTGAACTGGATGCAGATATGAAACAAATCCTGCCACAGGTCAGTTCTGATGCCCAGGAAGATAAACCATGCAGAACTGAAGAAAAATCTGTTGGTTTTTTTCTTCCTGTCTCACAAAGATCAACACATAAATGACAACAAACCAGCTGAGACACATCTCTGTTTAAAGAATGGTATGCCCTTGATTCTGAGTGCTTCCAGCTTATCATCACTAAATCTTTCTAGTGTAGCTGGACATCAGATGCCCAGCAGATCCCCTTTGTCCTGTCAGCATTTCTGGCTCAGGAACTGAGGGGTATGACATAACCCACAGTTCTGTGCAGACACCTCTCTGCAAAACTACAGAACCTGAAGGACAACATTCAAAAGCAGGAAACCTTCAAAAATGAAGTTGTTTGGGGTTTTTTTTCCCTTTAACTGTCATGAAACCTTGTTAATCCTGGGAGAGCAGCTGCTCCCAAAGCTGACTGTTCCCCAGGAACAGACACCTCACTCCCTGCAATGGTTTCAGGGGTTGGCTGAAGCTGAACTCCTTCACCTAACAAAAGTTGAAGTTCAGTTTGCAAGGTCCACTGCTGCAAAGCTGCCACTTTCCTTGAGCTTCTCTGTGTCCTTTGGGGAAAGCAGAGCTGGTTGAGAGACTTTTAAGAGCCATGCATGTCTTTCCTGAAGACATTACCTCAAAGCCCAAGAGACCAAAACCACTTTCTTGAAGATTATTCTCTTAGTTTCTGTGAAAAGCTCATGGACAGGGCACAGCATCTCATACCACTGTGATTAGGCAGTGACAGGTTCCAATTTCTGGCAATCAGTGAGAACATCATTAAATACCTAGATTCATAATTAACCACTGGAACTACTGAGTTGGCTCATCCACTGCACAAGGGCAGTGACTTCAGTGAACTAACACAGGACTGACCTCTTGCCTCTGCAAAACAGCCAGAAAAAGCTAACACTGGGGGCTTGGGGCTGCTAAATACTAAACCTTCACAAATCCTTTTGGAGCCAACAAAAAGTTGGACAGATGTGACCAGGAGAACAGTTGTTGCTACTTTATAAATTGAGAAATTGAATAATAATCAGTCAAAGTGACTGAAAAACATCCAAAATCCATCTCAGAAGTGGGACTAACCTGCAGCCCTTGCATAGCAGTGTCTCTTCTAGTCTGCTAAACCACAGCTATTATATCATTTAAGTGAACAGAACCCCTTGCCTAGGCTCATCAATAAGAGATCCCAATACATTGCNGGGAATTCTAAATTCCCTGCAACTGAACTGGATGCAGATATGAAACAAATCCTGCCACAGGTCAGTTCTGATGCCCAGGAAGATAAACCATGCAGAACTGAAGAAAAATCTGTTGGTTTTTTTCTTCCTGTCTCACAAAGATCAACACATAAATGACAACAAACCAGCTGAGACACATCTCTGTTTAAAGAATGGTATGCCCTTGATTCTGAGTGCTTCCAGCTTATCATCACTAAATCTTTCTAGTGTAGCTGGACATCAGATGCCCAGCAGATCCCCTTTGTCCTGTCAGCATTTCTGGCTCAGGAACTGAGGGGTATGACATAACCCACAGTTCTGTGCAGACACCTCTCTGCAAAACTACAGAACCTGAAGGACAACATTCAAAAGCAGGAAACCTTCAAAAATGAAGTTGTTTGGGGTTTTTTTTCCCTTTAACTGTCATGAAACCTTGTTAATCCTGGGAGAGCAGCTGCTCCCAAAGCTGACTGTTCCCCAGGAACAGACACCTCACTCCCTGCAATGGTTTCAGGGGTTGGCTGAAGCTGAACTCCTTCACCTAACAAAAGTTGAAGTTCAGTTTGCAAGGTCCACTGCTGCAAAGCTGCCACTTTCCTTGAGCTTCTCTGTGTCCTTTGGGGAAAGCAGAGCTGGTTGAGAGACTTTTAAGAGCCATGCATGTCTTTCCTGAAGACATTACCTCAAAGCCCAAGAGACCAAAACCACTTTCTTGAAGATTATTCTCTTAGTTTCTGTGAAAAGCTCATGGACAGGGCACAGCATCTCATACCACTGTGATTAGGCAGTGACAGGTTCCAATTTCTGGCAATCAGTGAGAACATCATTAAATACCTAGATTCATAATTAACCACTGGAACTACTGAGTTGGCTCATCCACTGCACAAGGGCAGTGACTTCAGTGAACTAACACAGGACTGACCTCTTGCCTCTGCAAAACAGCCAGAAAAAGCTAACACTGGGGGCTTGGGGCTGCTAAATACTAAACCTTCACAAATCCTTTTGGAGCCAACAAAAAGTTGGACAGATGTGACCAGGAGAACAGTTGTTGCTACTTTATAAATTGAGAAATTGAATAATAATCAGTCAAAGTGACTGAAAAACATCCAAAATCCATCTCAGAAGTGGGACTAACCTGCAGCCCTTGCATAGCAGTGTCTCTTCTAGTCTGCTAAACCACAGCTATTATATCATTTAAGTGAACAGAACCCCTTGCCTAGGCTCATCAATAAGAGATCCCAATACATTGCTAATGAGCCTCCTTCCCTGGGGGGGTCAGAAAAACCCGTAGAGCACAAAACACAGAGCAAGACTAAAAATACAATTATTTTAAGGGAATTCTGTTTATAACAAGTTTTTGGAAGGAATTGTTTTACTTTTTTTTTTTTTTTCTGATCCAGAAAGCAGTTTTCATTATCCTGAAACCACACAGAAAAAAATCTGTTAAATAAAGAGTCCACTTGTAAATAAATAAAAAGAAAAATATCCTCTACAGTTTTTGGAAATAAATCTAGTTTTTCCAGAACCATGCCAGTTTAGCTCTGATGTGGCACAAAAGAAAAGTCAAAGCACAGGAAAAGTAAAAAAAATACACACAGCATTAGTTGTTGCAGAACTGAAATCACAACTTTGACTGAACTTTCTATACTTTCATTAGTTTCCTAGTCATTTCAGCCCAGCTTGCATCCTATCTACCTGCTAAACTGTGGGAATAGGTGTTCTGGAATCTCTCTTTAGCCAGGGCAAACTTTTCAAGGTGGTGCTGCTGACATAGTATTTAGTTTGTGGTTTGAGTGCTTGCCATTTGTTTATTTTGGGGGAGATCAGGAAGAATAGGCAAGAAGGGGTTGGTTTTATGGTTCAGAAAGACACTTCTGGCATTCCAAAGGGGAGTTCTGATGGGATGGTGCAGGACTCCACCTGTGAGGAGCACTTCACCCATGCTGAGCCTGCAGAGTTTGGGGAGGAGGGAGATGATCCCTTTTGTCTTCTGACTGAAGTGACCTTGCTGAATCTGCCAGGAGAACCTAGATCATCTTCCCTGAGCCTTAGGGCAATCAGCAGGAGTTCTCAGTGCCACTGCAGCCAGACAGAAAGGGTTTCTGGTGAGCCTTTCCTCTCTTGCTTCTTCCCCCTTCATTTACATCTGCACAGAAGGGTGTTCATGGTCACCCCAGACACCGATTAAAGTGACAGTTAAGCAGTCATCCAGCTGGGGTGTTTGTCTCCACCTAGAGTGATGGGATTTATCTTCAAATTAAATTGGAAGCTTTCTCTCCTCAGTCTTTCAACAGAGCCTGAATTTTCTTAGCACTATACCATTTACTGTCATCAGCCTATAATCATTTTATGACATCCAAGAGGCAACCCCAATCCCTTCTACAGGCAAACAGCACAAGAGTGAAAGATAAAATTCCTAAATCTTTAGATAATAATTTCATCTCACTCTCCTGGATCCTGCAGCTGAATCCACGTGGGTGGAATCTTGAATCAAAAGACTTCATGAAGCACAAAAAATATTTTGGGAGGTCAGATGCAAGAGCAGGAGGTGAGGATTACCATTCAAGCACATGTGCAGCACAGGTAATACAGAAAATGCAGGTCTGACCAAGTTTTCTGCTTTTCCAAGAAGTCACACTAAACAAAATGCACAGTCTTAGAAATCAGAAGTAATTGTTTCTAATGGAAGTTCTACCAGAGACCAGCTGAGTGCTTATGAAAAGATTTTGTGTCTACAACTACTTTTCTCCATCTTGGAAGAGAATACAACTCCAGATCAGACAAACACTATGTCACAGATAATCTTAAATACTTCTAAACTAGATTTTACCAACATTCTAATATTTGCAGGTTATTCTCCATGTACAGAGCAGAACTTGCTACCAGAAATGGAAACAATAGAGAAATAAGAGGGATAATTCCAGTAAATAATTCCTCTCTGTGATAACCTCAAAATGAGCTTGAGTACAGAGCAAGCAAGAAATTCCAAATAGGAAAAAGTTTTCTAGTGTGCTGAAAGGCCAAGCACTGGATTTCTCTACACTGACATTATCCAAGTGTCTAGGTTCAGACAAGGCAGACACTTAATCAAGACATCTCAGAGCTCAACACTCTTCCCTGCCTTTCAGGTGGCTTCTGGTGGGCAGTTTGCTCTGTCTCACCACAGCAAGAGTTTTAAGCACTTCTACAAAGCACAGCCACCATGCTCTCAGCAGCATGGGACACAGAATTCATATTTAAGGACCAGACACAGTTTAGTGGATGCTGTGGATATGGAAGTGGATGCTCCTACACACAGAGGGGTTTTATTCACACTCAGCACCCAGCACTCACCGGCCACCAAACCATGCTTCTTCCAGCCAGGAAAAATCCACCTACTGTCCCTCGGTTGGTTGAGTACATAGCCTGGAAAAAAAAAGAACAAAGAAAGAGGTGGAAGTGTATTTTAAGCATAAACACAAACTAAGGACGAACAGCTAGAATGAAGGGATAAAATACATGGGGAGGGTGAAGTGGAAGAAATAAACAGAGTGGCTAAAAAGAATGAGCTTATGGTGAAGGAAAGAATTTAACTGAACAGTGATTCTTCTTTCTAGGTCTAGGTCTTGATTGCTTCACCTTTTGTTACAGCATGAAACATTAAAATAAAATTAAATTGAACCCAAAAAATGATCACTCAAATAAAAGTTCATGTGAACACTTGATCAGGGGCACAATGCCTTTGATTTCTGGCTTCAAAAAAGGGCTGTAAGCTGCAAGAAAGTGTATTATCTTCAACTCAATACTCTTCAGCCCCAGCAGATAGCTACAAAAATCTGTTTTCTTGTGATATCAGCATTATGGCAGGCTTCTCTCTGGGAAAAAAAAAAAGAAAAAAAAAAAGAAAAAAAAAAGCCAACCAAGATTTCTTCATAGACTCTTTTTGTATTTGTGAAGGGATGGGCTTTAGAAGGAAGCTCCATCCAATTTTTGTTAATGACTCTGATGCAAATATTGGATGTCCATGATTGGATTCCCGTTGTCTCCTCTGATGGGCTTTGAAGAGGCAACTAAAGAAAGACTTGGGAAAACTAAGTATAAATAAATACAATATATTTACATTTAACTACATACAGCAACTGCTTAACCAATGCAGAGGACATCGCTGCTGGCAAGAAAGGGTTCCAAGAATTACTCAGCACACAAAAGCCCCAGATCAGCCCTCTTTTGTCACTGAACTTTAATGCCAAGCAGCTACCAGACTTGGAGGCAAAGACCCAGGTGCCTCCCTCGGGACAGGATTTCTGGATCTCCTATGGCAGAGGTCAAGGTTGTGTCCATTGTGCACACACCCCGAGCTTTTGGTGCTCTTCAAACCCTGCTGGAAAGGGAGGGTTGCTCTGCAGCTGGGGAACGGAGCCCCGGGATGCTCCTGGAAAGCAGTGGGTTGCAGAGGGGACAGTGCCCGGGGACAGGAGAGTTTGCCCCCAGGCCACTGAAATTCCACCGTTTACAGTTTTGCATCTCCTAGTGTTGGCCTATTCACTTCAAACACTTGAGCACCGAGACAGAAAAAACAAAGCCATGATAATGCTGCCCTCAAAAGGCACCTCTGGCCATGACCCAGCTCACAATTGGCACACAGTGCCCAGCCTGGCACAGTCACAGCTGGGGTTTGCACTGTTCCACCACCTGCCCTGCCCCTGCACTGCCTTCTCTGCTCTGCTCCTCTCCCCTCACTGCCGATGGCATCACCTTACACCGGCAGCACTGACCCCATCCAGGCACTGACCCCATCCAGGCACCTCCAGCCTGCTTTCCAACAGGGACCCGAGCTGGCTTCTGCTTTACTGGTCAGCTCTCAGCTCCTCCACACAAACCCCTACTACAGCTTTCCCACAAGTTCCACTCACCTTTACTGATCAGCTCTCATCTCCTTCCCCACACAAACTCTATTTCTACAGCTTTCCCACGAGTTCCATTCACCTTTACTGGTCAGCTCTCAGCTCCTCCACACAAACCCCTACTACAGCTTTCCCACTAGTTCCATTCTCCCACCTAAGTGGGTGCCTCCCCAGGTCACCATCCCCTCTCCATGGAATCCCCAGTGTTTCCCACCACACACCTCTTAACCCTCTGAGTTAAGCACCAAAATCTTTGTACAGTTCTACATTACCACCTCCTGGGCCATTTTCCCAAGACTTTATCAACTATCTGCTCATTCAATCCAATTCAAATCAAATCAAATCCCAACCTACCCATAGTCCCACTGCCAGGACCACCAGAAAATAGATGACAATAACAGAGATGTCCGCAGGGTTGTTGATCCTGATGTCAGATTCCATCCTGGCTGCTCCTTGAGCTTCCTTCTTCTTTCTCCCCTTAAGTGCTTCTTGCAGAGTTCAGATTAATGATAAACCTTTGGCATCCCCTTCGACTTATGGGACTTCAGATTCACTTGCACGGGACACAAGCTGAAGCTGTTGCTTTTTCCTTGGCCAACAACTCCTTCCCAAACACTGCTCCTGCCAGGGGTGCTGCAGAGCTCAGTGCCCCTGCCAAAGGTGCTCGGGGGTTTTAACATCCACGAGCAGATGTCTGAGGAGGAATGAGCAGGGAAAGGAGTGGCTTGGCTGCAATAAACCTGCCTATTTACCTCCCTCTGTCTGAATGCTGCTGTTTTTTTTTTTTTTTTTAAGTGGTTGTACCTGTCTGTCTAGTCATGGAAGATGCAGTTCTTGTAGGTGATGATGGGAAGGTAAGCAATTAGCTGTGTGGGGGAGTGACCTGACACCCGGGGGAAAACCCAGGGGTCCAGGAGCTGTGACATCCTCTCTGTGTCATCTCTCAACTCGGCAGCATTACTCAAGAGAGAAACAACCCTGTATTTCTGAGCAGACAACATGAAGCACCTCACATCTCCCACAGGGATACAGGTAAAGATGCTCAGAAACCCCAAGCCTTAGATTCAGGAGCTTACTTGCTGAATTTCAGGGTGTTTAGACCACAGGATTGTTTCTCTCCATTGTAGCTAATCAGCTTCATATTCAAATCAGTTCAAAGTTCATTACAGCTTGGGTCTGCTCTCCCTTTATTTGTTCCTCTGACTTCAGAATCAAACTCAGCCAAATAACTGGTCAGGAAGATATGGAAAAGACTGATTAGAGAGACATCTTCACTGCTTTTAATGAGGAAGCTTTTCCAAATGATGTCTGTGATCCTCTGCTTGAGCTAGAAGAGGTCAGAAAAATCCAGGATACTTAGAAAAAAAGAGACATGGGTGCCAGGTACATTTCTGGGCTCTGAAGATATCTGAAAGTCCTTTTATCTGCTCCATCCTGGAGAATCATTGCTCAGTTCCAGCTCAGATGGTAGCCTGAAGTTACACTGAGAGAAGCAGCACAGAACACAAAAATCACAGCAGGTCTGACTGAGCTCCTAGGGGTTATTTCCTCAGCAGTTGAAATTGAGCTCTGGCACTCCAAAAAACAGTTTTTTTCTTAGGTAAACTACCATTGGGAAATTGTGGTTAATAAAAAGCATCAAAGTCGAAGAAGTGAGATTACTTCCAAGAACAAAATAAAAGTCTCATTGTTTTTTAAGCACTTATACTCTTATAAAACATTCCTCCCCTCCGATTGTTCAGGCAACTCTCCCAAAACACATTCTTCAGTTTGTCCTACAGGACTGTGAAATGTTAGCTTTAAATCCAACAGAGAAAAAATTAACCCTGGAAGCTGCTGAGCATCCAAAATTTCCATTAGCTGCAACCCTCCCTGCTGTGTATTTCAGAGGGAAAATAAAAGACTTATTTACTAACCTCAATCAGGAAACAGTTTGCCTAAGATAGGCTGTAGATGGCACTTCTTTACAAAGATTGACATAGATTCCTATGGATCCTTGCAACTAACAAACAGTTGGGTCTTCATGAACTCCAATTCTGCCTCACCACACAGAGGGAAAGCAAAGAAAACATGAGACAGGAATTTATCTACTATAAATGTATCTTGTGTGCTCATCCAGACCTCTGCAGAAAAGAGCTGAGAGGCTAAGAAACACTACAGCACCTGTCCACAGCTCCCAGGTTGACCACACCAATGCTCCAGGTTTCAAAATAGTAATGGAGAATCAGTGTCTAAAAAATAATCATGTCAATTCTAATTTATATACAGTGGAAACAAATTAATTCTTTTTTTTTTATTTCTTTTTTTTTTCTTTTTTTTTTCTGAAGGCCAGAACCCCAAATCAAACTCTCTACAAGACTCTGAAAAAGGTGAGGTTGCTTTGTTGAGGTTCTTGATCTTTAATGTCTCATCTCCACATTCTCCTATCTGCAGTCCAAAGAGAACCCTAGAAGTGTACTCAGCAGATCGTTGGTGTACTCAGTGAATCACTTCATTAATTGAATGCATATATAAATGGTCTCTGAAAGGTCAGCCAAGCTTCCAGACTTGAAAAAAAAGGCTGTACTTACCTTTGTATTAAAGCTTTTAAAGATAAGCATGAATAAACATCCTGATGTGGGGAATGAACTTTGCATCAGGAGACACTTCTCACAGAAGCCAGCAGTGTCCTTCAGTGGGTGTTCTCAGCCTGATGTGGATGGTCAAGCATGTACAGGGCTCCAATAACACAGAAAATAATCTGATATATTGAGGAAATTACTCCTTTCTGTGAGCCAGACCAATTCATTGAAATAAGAGAGTGGGAGTGAGAAAAAAAAAATAAAAATCTAAAGATGATAACACAATGACTGCTTCCCTCTGGGTCAAGCCTGGGGGCATCTGGCTTACCAGGAACGTGTCTGTTCATACCTGGAGTGAGAAAACAGGCACTGGACAAGAGCACAGCTACAGGATGGTGCAGCAGCTTGTTCAGAACCACACACCAAGCAGAACTGTGCCATGGATTTGCATCCCCAGCTTTACACCTGCAAGGGCTGGGCACAGGGCAGCTACATGAACCCTGCAGAAGCTCTTTTGCTCTGTTGCCATTAGAAAATGAACGTTTGAGATTTAGAGCCCCTGCTGCCTCTTCAGAAAAGTTTTTTACCAGGCTAAGAGACTTCTCCTGAAGATGACAAATGATAAAACAAATAGTAGCACAAAGCCCCATACAAAAAAGAAAGCAGCATTAGCATGCAAACTACCTGCCACAGAGGAACTCCTCTAATAATCCTTTCTCTGGCATTCCTCCACATTTCTTTATGCAGCAAGCACCTTTCTCTTTGGGATGCTCCTCAGAGATGCTATTTGGTGCAAGAGTTGCTATTTGATTCTTTTGTACAATAAATAAAGGGGCAAAGTTGCAGTTATTTTTCTTGCAGAAGGCTGTATATTACATTACTAAGGTCTCTCCCCTCCTCTGCTGCTTTGTTAGCCACATAATATGAACTTAATGAGAAGAGAGATCATATTTGCAAGAAAACTAAATACAAATTAAAAGGCTCTCAGCAAAGTTTTCCCAAGATGACCCTAATATAGAGGGTCATCTATGAATATGAAGAGAATATCTATGATTCTATGAATATAGGATCTCAGTTACAGTAGGAGACAGGAGGATTATTTAGCACTTTTTGATGCCAAAAGTCCTTTTTCTCTTTGTGCAATCTCGTTTAAGTGTGTAAATTTGGGTCTAATGAGAAGAATTAGTCACAGAAAGAGGACCAAAATGTTGGAAACTGAAGAGTGGAATCTATAGGAGAATGGAACTACTAAAAGGAAAAAAAAAAAGTCTAAATTCCAGTAGGTATGATGCAGATAGAAGAAAAAAAATCAGCAGGAAAACAGGTGCCTTCCTAAAAGGCTATCAGAAAGAAAGCAAGGTCAACCTGTTTTATTGACTTAGAGCATCAGTCAAGAAGCATGGAAAAGAGCACAGCTTTATCCAGACTTTGGTAAAATTCACACTTTCTGGACTCATTGTCTAAGGAGTATGTCTAAAAAAAAAAAAAAAGAAATAT
>VYZU01037944.1:23003-46570 GCA_013401355.1 Ceyx cyanopectus
TTTTTTTTTTCTTTTTTTTTTCTGAAGGCCAGAACCCCAAATCAAACTCTCTACAAGACTCTGAAAAAGGTGAGGTTGCTTTGTTGAGGTTCTTGATCTTTAATGTCTCATCTCCACATTCTCCTATCTGCAGTCCAAAGAGAACCCTAGAAGTGTACTCAGCAGATCGTTGGTGTACTCAGTGAATCACTTCATTAATTGAATGCATATATAAATGGTCTCTGAAAGGTCAGCCAAGCTTCCAGACTTGAAAAAAAAGGCTGTACTTACCTTTGTATTAAAGCTTTTAAAGATAAGCATGAATAAACATCCTGATGTGGGGAATGAACTTTGCATCAGGAGACACTTCTCACAGAAGCCAGCAGTGTCCTTCAGTGGGTGTTCTCAGCCTGATGTGGATGGTCAAGCATGTACAGGGCTCCAATAACACAGAAAATAATCTGATATATTGAGGAAATTACTCCTTTCTGTGAGCCAGACCAATTCATTGAAATAAGAGAGTGGGAGTGAGAAAAAAAAAATAAAAATCTAAAGATGATAACACAATGACTGCTTCCCTCTGGGTCAAGCCTGGGGGCATCTGGCTTACCAGGAACGTGTCTGTTCATACCTGGAGTGAGAAAACAGGCACTGGACAAGAGCACAGCTACAGGATGGTGCAGCAGCTTGTTCAGAACCACACACCAAGCAGAACTGTGCCATGGATTTGCATCCCCAGCTTTACACCTGCAAGGGCTGGGCACAGGGCAGCTACATGAACCCTGCAGAAGCTCTTTTGCTCTGTTGCCATTAGAAAATGAACGTTTGAGATTTAGAGCCCCTGCTGCCTCTTCAGAAAAGTTTTTTACCAGGCTAAGAGACTTCTCCTGAAGATGACAAATGATAAAACAAATAGTAGCACAAAGCCCCATACAAAAAAGAAAGCAGCATTAGCATGCAAACTACCTGCCACAGAGGAACTCCTCTAATAATCCTTTCTCTGGCATTCCTCCACATTTCTTTATGCAGCAAGCACCTTTCTCTTTGGGATGCTCCTCAGAGATGCTATTTGGTGCAAGAGTTGCTATTTGATTCTTTTGTACAATAAATAAAGGGGCAAAGTTGCAGTTATTTTTCTTGCAGAAGGCTGTATATTACATTACTAAGGTCTCTCCCCTCCTCTGCTGCTTTGTTAGCCACATAATATGAACTTAATGAGAAGAGAGATCATATTTGCAAGAAAACTAAATACAAATTAAAAGGCTCTCAGCAAAGTTTTCCCAAGATGACCCTAATATAGAGGGTCATCTATGAATATGAAGAGAATATCTATGATTCTATGAATATAGGATCTCAGTTACAGTAGGAGACAGGAGGATTATTTAGCACTTTTTGATGCCAAAAGTCCTTTTTCTCTTTGTGCAATCTCGTTTAAGTGTGTAAATTTGGGTCTAATGAGAAGAATTAGTCACAGAAAGAGGACCAAAATGTTGGAAACTGAAGAGTGGAATCTATAGGAGAATGGAACTACTAAAAGGAAAAAAAAAAAGTCTAAATTCCAGTAGGTATGATGCAGATAGAAGAAAAAAAATCAGCAGGAAAACAGGTGCCTTCCTAAAAGGCTATCAGAAAGAAAGCAAGGTCAACCTGTTTTATTGACTTAGAGCATCAGTCAAGAAGCATGGAAAAGAGCACAGCTTTATCCAGACTTTGGTAAAATTCACACTTTCTGGACTCATTGTCTAAGGAGTATGTCTAAAAAAAAAAAAAAAGAAATATCAGAGGGTGTAAAAATGGATTTTTATGCAGCTAGACCAACAGAACTGAATCAAGGAAACAGATTCATTTCTTCAGCAGATTATCTCTGAGCAATCACTGAGCACACCCAGCCCTGCAGTANATTTGGGTCTAATGAGAAGAATTAGTCACAGAAAGAGGACCAAAATGTTGGAAACTGAAGAGTGGAATCTATAGGAGAATGGAACTACTAAAAGGAAAAAAAAAAAGTCTAAATTCCAGTAGGTATGATGCAGATAGAAGAAAAAAAATCAGCAGGAAAACAGGTGCCTTCCTAAAAGGCTATCAGAAAGAAAGCAAGGTCAACCTGTTTTATTGACTTAGAGCATCAGTCAAGAAGCATGGAAAAGAGCACAGCTTTATCCAGACTTTGGTAAAATTCACACTTTCTGGACTCATTGTCTAAGGAGTATGTCTAAAAAAAAAAAAAAAGAAATATCAGAGGGTGTAAAAATGGATTTTTATGCAGCTAGACCAACAGAACTGAATCAAGGAAACAGATTCATTTCTTCAGCAGATTATCTCTGAGCAATCACTGAGCACACCCAGCCCTGCAGTATCTGAGCATTGCCCCTGCTATAAAAACAACAGTCCAAGGGCTGCACTCTCCCTACAAGTCAGCCTAAGACAGCAAATGAGCTAACCTGTAGTTATTTTTGGCTTGTTAATTTATGTTTTTCATTCTTATGATTCTTATCATAAGAATGAAAAAAGTTATAAAATATAAAATTTATAAATTTTAATNTTCCAGTAGGTATGATGCAGATAGAAGAAAAAAAATCAGCAGGAAAACAGGTGCCTTCCTAAAAGGCTATCAGAAAGAAAGCAAGGTCAACCTGTTTTATTGACTTAGAGCATCAGTCAAGAAGCATGGAAAAGAGCACAGCTTTATCCAGACTTTGGTAAAATTCACACTTTCTGGACTCATTGTCTAAGGAGTATGTCTAAAAAAAAAAAAAAAAAAAAATCAGAGGGGGTAAAAATGGATTTTTATGCAGCTANAATTTTATTATTTATAATTTTTAATTATAATTTAAATAATTAAAAATTCTTATAAGAATGATTCTTAATTCTTATTATAATTCAAGAGGAAAGGATTAATGGCAAGAGATGGGTTTGAAATATTCAGCTAATAAACCTGGCTAGCAGATTGAAAACTACTGGCCATAAGCAATGCTGGAAGTCACCAGATTTCCCCACCTCACAGCAGAGTATTCCCCACAAGCAACTCCTTGAGTAACATTCCCATTAAAACAGATGATTATGATCTCATTGACTCTCTAAGACACAACATATTTATTATCCTCATTATCTAATATATCATGTTTTCTTTGTTAGACATTTGCTAATCCTTCCTGGGAGCTTCCTACTGTCCCCTAAAACAATGTTTCCAGAAAAAAATATTTTCTGGAGATCAATACAAGAGGATTTGCCACTTGTAGTATAGCCAAGATTAAATAATAGAAGGATTTATCCAGAGTGAGTTTTGCCACTCATGTTTCAGAGATGCTTTAGGGAAAATAATAACTCTGCTGCTTAAAACACAGGAGATAAATGAACAAGAGATGAGCTGCTGATGCCCCTTCCCCTGAAATGATTCCCCAGTTTTTCAGGTGACCTCATGAAAACCCTTGTTGCTCATACTCTTATTTAGCTCGAAATAAAAGTAATTGCTCTTGAACAAGTCTCAGCTCTTGTGGCTGTGTTTTGATTACCCTACAGCAATAAGCAGCAAATATATTATTATTTTTGCATTTGACAGCTTAATTTGATAAAAGAAATGTAAGTGGAGGCAGGAAAAGATCATAATCTAGTAATGTAATAGCCCTACATATATGTCCAATTTGTTCTACAAGGTCCCAAGGGCTCTTCAGTTAAGCCTCTTGTGTGCAGTGTTTGGTTGGAAAATTAAATGAGGAAAAAACCTGAATGATACTCCACAAAATATCATATAAAGCTTCTGGAAAACCAGTAAGACCAGAAAACATCATTGGAAAGAAGCCAGGGAAACATTCTTTAAGGAATCTGGGCTGGAAAAGACAGTATTCACATTTGTACAAGTGACAAAACACTTTTTTTGCTATTGGAGCAATAAAATGATCCAAAAAAAAAGCAAACAGTGAGACCTGGGAAACCCTGGTCAGGATGAAAGTGAATTTAAAAAAAATAATTAAGAAATTTTAAAAATAATTGCCTGCTAAAACTTTCCCATTAGGTGGAATGGAAAACTAACAAACAAAAAGACAAAACAACAAGACAAAAGGTCTTACACAGATTACAGATCAAAGAGAAACTGAAATAATGAACATAAAGAGTATGAAAATTATACTAATATCTGAAAACAAAAAATACTGATCAATTACCACATACACTTGTGCAGAGGCATCTTTTGGTCAGACTTTTGAGTTTAGCAGAATCTAGAACAGAAGAAAGGACACAGGAGTTACTTTGGCTTGAAATGCAGACCCCTTCTAAAGTGAAATCTGATTGATCTGCCAACTTTTAACATCTCAAACCCCCCCCCAGATATTTTGTTTTCTAGTTTAAATCTTTGAAATCAACTTAATGCTAACTACTGAAGTTATTTTTACAAAAACCTATTGCTTGTGGCATGAAGGCAGGCATCTGTTTCCAGGAGAAACACCTAACCTGGTAGCTAAAAAAAAATCACTTTTGTAGCAGATGCAGAAAATAATTTAGATGTAAACTGTGTCCTCAAATAAAGAGCACCTGGTAGAAACTAGAGGCGTGTTTTCTTACTTTAATAATCACTAAGTAAATAAAATTAGTAAATTACTTTGGACAGAACTTGCAAACTTCTTAAATGCCACGACCTCAGCAACCATCATTCTCTGTATCAGACCCCAACGTTCCTGGACTGACTGAACTGCCAGGACAGAGAACCCTGAGCATTTCTGGAAGGAATGTAGATGCAGTTGTCAGTGTTAGCTGTGTTGGTTTAGTGTGTGGAGCTGCTCAGCAGGTGTTTGCCCATGAGGATTTCCCCGGGTGCATGGGGACAGCAGGGCATGGAGAGCTCTGCCTGCAGCTGGCTGGGGATGTCCCCGGGATTTGGACTGGGACACAAGCTGATCACTCCCGTTTTGAGAGGAGCTTTTGATGACATCAGCACATTAATAACAAAAAGAACCGACCCTGCTTGGTGTTTATGTGAGATTTGTTTCCTCACAACGTGATGTAAGGAGCTGAAGCAGAAAGACAAACTGGTGATTAAACATAATAGCCTCTTTACGGTAAGGAAACTTCAGAATAGCTGTGGCTCTTGCTAAAACAAACCGGCCACGGCTGGGCAGGCTGCTGATGCTTGGGACAGCACGTTTAGAACTGCTCCGAGAGAGCTGGAAGCAGAGGCAGCAGTCAAGAAGCCATCAGCATTTGCAGGGTTATCACCACCGCCCCCTTTGTTCAAGGGAACTCAAGAGGCCGATTACCACCTAAGAATGCCCTACTCAGGCACAAGAAGAGCACCATTGGCTTCAAAGCCCATCTTTTCTGTTATCTGGCAGCTGAAAACAGCGGGAAGGCCGACGAACTGGCTGAGCAGGTACTCCCCGAACCGCTAGAGAATGCGGAGTTTGACAGTGGTACTCACCGATGGATGTTCTCCATCAGAGATGTTAGTCGTGGAGAAAACCTCCCGGAGCTACTCTGGGAATTCCTGAAACAGCCGTCCTAGGGTTAGCATAATGTCACTAAAAAAAAAAAAAAAAAAGCTGCTTTTTACCTTTTTCTTTTATCTCCTTTGCTATTCTCTTTTTTCTTTCCTTTGTTTTTCTTTTCTTTCTTCCTTTCTTTTTCTCCTCAATGGAGACACTTGCTCCAAGATTTGATCAAGAACCAACGTTGATACCCAAACCAGCCACTAGAACTATTCTTCATTCATCCAATCCACTGCACAATCTGTAGTTGAAATCTAAAATACATATTTAGTCTCATACATCAAATTACTCCATTCAGCATTGTTAAATGGAAACACAGAGCCAGGGACAGGGCAATTACACCAATATTGAAAGGAGGAGAGAAAAAACCTTCTGGGTTGTCTTCCCAACCACCCCCTCCAAAGAAAATTCCATTAGAAGTGGTCACTTTGGTCCTGTGGAGATCCAACATCTCCAGTTTTCTGTTTTAAAGCCAGAGAAGGATACCACCAGCAGTTGGGAGTGGGAAATCAGAACACTGTTAGCCCCAAGTTTAATCAACTTCACCTGTTTTTGAAGAAATACTTGTGAATGAGAAAACTCTTCTGGGTTTTGACAGCTTCTGGCAGCCAGTTTAACTCCAGAAAGCTCAGGGCCCAGCATCATCTGTAATGGGTCCACAGAACGGGTGATAATCTGATTTATTCAGCAGCTGGGCTCTTACTAGAGGAAATAATTTCCCTGTTTTCTTTCCCCCACCTTGCTACACCAGTGCAGTATGTAAATGAGGACCACTGAATAAAGCTTTACGCACCAGAGATTGTTGATGTGAACTGGGTGGTAACTGGGCAGTAACTGGGCAAGGAAGCTATGCAGTGATGACAGGTTCTGTGCAGGCTCCCAGCAAGAGGAGGAGGAGGGTGGCTTTAAAGCACCCTTTGCTTTCACAACACTGCAGGTGGGGAACTCCTGTGATTCAGTGCAAAGTGGAGCACACTATGGTTAAGAAGGGTGTGTAAAATGTGGAACATATTTTTTCAGTGTCTGTTAATATCATCAGGACATTGCTCACTGGCAACCGTGCTGAGGACTGTAAGACTTACCTATGCAGATCAGGCTGAGCACTCAAGTCACCCCAGATAAGAAGCTTCCATTGCCATCCAAACAGATCACATCCAGAGGGACTACATAACACTGGGATACAAACTGGCCATCTCATCTCAGAGATTAGTCCCAGAAGAGCAAAAAAATTCTCTTTCTAACTCCCCAGATGTCCGTGGTCCTCCTTTAAACTCATGCAAAAGAAGTGTAAATGTTTTGGGAACATCATGCAAAGATCACAGATAGAATGAGAGATTCACATTCCAGGACACTCTGGGTGTAGCCCAGAGGGACAATTTGAGTTTCCATTGGTGCTCACTGATAAAATTTGATCTGAATACTTGGGAGAGTGAGGAGCAAACCACACATGTATAAAAAAAGAGGTTTCAGAGACTACATAATTTATGCCCGAGGTAGCCTGCATGCATGTTTGCTGGAAAACTGCAGATTTGTAACTTCAAATTCTTTCCACACCTACAAACATTCATTTTTACATTAGATTGCCACTTAGCAAAACTATTCAGAATAAATTTCCTGCATATCAGTTAATAGGATTTTCTGTAAGAAAGCCGAGTCTCCAAACCAGGAAATACATCAAAAGCAATTTTCACATGTCCATTCACTAGAAATTAACTTCTTTGACTCAAACAGGACTTAAAACCCTTCTTTTCTCAGAGATCACCAAAGGTAGAGAGTCCTAATTGTTCTCATACAATCAGAGGGCACCAAGCTGATTGAGTGGCTATTATTTTACTACTTGTTAATGATTCCTAAAGAGTCCAGAACAATTGACAGTAACAGAAAGGAAACTCATTTACCACCTAAGACTCTTTTGAACATGATCAGATGCTTGGGGGACTCTGAACATAGGGTGCCTCAGACCATGGCAGGACTGTGGTGTCCCTCAGGAGGGAATCAGATCTGCCAGGACATGCCCGTTCAACACTGATGGGACAGAAGGGGACAACTTCCACTGTGAGGTGACAGCAGCAAAGCTAACTCCTACAGCCACACAAATGAAGCCTGATGCTGGGGCTCCCAAATGGTGACAGCAGGTTTGAAGCCCCAAACTGCCTCAAAATCCAGCCCCAGCTTCCAGGATTTCCCTTCTCCCTGCTCAAGTGCCAGTTGTTGCTTTGCCAAATAAACCCTGGGCTCCCCAGCCAGTACCATGACTGTAGTCTCTCCCATTCCAAAATCCTGCTCCCACTGGTAGTTTCTGTGCCCTGGCAGAATAATGTGTGCTCTGGATGCTCCCATCAGACCAAGACATTGCTTAGATTGACAAACTCAAGTCCTTCAGCCCTTCATGTCTTGGCAGCATCTGACCAAAGGTCTGGTAGTGCTGCTTTTTCCAGCTGTTGAACCTCCCCTCCTGCCTTCTTTTGCACTACCCAGAGCAGGAATTTGCATCCTCAGCAGAGAGATGTTTGCTGCTAGCTTCAAAGAGCAGAGCAGCCTGTAGGAGCCAGGCCAGCAGGTGTGTTGGAAATCCTGCTTTTTGCTACAGCCTGGGAAACTGGTAAATCAAATATGTCCCAGTAGCCAGGCACTCATGAAGCACAAGTGTTCTCAGAAGTTCAGTGTTTTTCCTGACACTCAACCTGGAAGAAACTAATCCCAAAGACTATTTCCATGTTATATAACGAGTCCCAGTTTCTTACTTTCTGTGGAGGAAAGCACATGGATGTCAGGACAGGACACATCTGAGGACATCTCTGGATACTGTGCTAAGAGCACAAACACTGCACCTCTGCTCTGTCAGGTGTGCAGCTGGGGATCCTGCTCTGATGCTTCAGCCATTCCAGATGAGCTGCTAGTCACCCAAGGCTGCTACCAGCCACTGCTTCCCTGGGGCATTACAGACTCCACATGGGAGCTGACTGAAAGTGCAGGAGGGCTGTGGAGGCAAAGTCTGGAAGGTCCCCATCACCATTTGTTCCATTCTCACACAGACCTCCCTCTGGAGCTGTGGGTATGGTGCCTGGATGAAGCCTGAGCAAAGCTGACACTGCACTGCACCACAAATGGACTGCAGCTGATTTATTACACAGAACTGTTGCTGGATGACTTGCAGCCTGAGGCTACATATCACTGTATTTCATTAGCATGACTCCACTACAGGAAAATCAGCCTTTTTTTTCCAGGCAGCAATACTAATCCTCCTCTAAAAACACAGAAAAATCAGTGGGGCAGCAGAAAATAAAACACTGTAATGACTCTGACCTCCCTTTGACTTCTTGATCTCAGTGCTGAACAGGGATGGCCATGGAAGTTTGGCACTGAGTGCTTGTGTGGATTCTTCACAAGAAGTTTCCAGGTCCTTTGCAGTATGAGTGTGAAAAAAATGATTGATCCAAAGTAAAGAAAGACAATGATGAAGAGGAAGAAAAAAACCTTATAGATTTTAAGAGTAAACTGAGATTGACCAAAACACAAAAAGCTATTTTAACCACATTTTGTGTTGCTAGCCACATTGTGAATTCACTATTTATAATGCAATACACAGATTAAACAAAATGACAATTTAAAAATGACTAAGATCTTAACATTTAAACAAATACAAAACACTTCAACGTTCCTTTTCCCATTTCCAGTTTGTATTTTCATATTACAACTAGACCTCTTGGAAAACACAGGCCTGCTCTTTCTCTGCTGGGCAAAGGCTTGCCTTTGGTGGGACAGTAAACAGGTGCTCAGTGGATTATTAACACCAGAGAAGAAAACATACCCAGTCCTGTATTCTCATTACTCTGGTCACACTTAGAGCTCAGTGAATTCTAATTCCTCATTTCACCTTTTCATTCTCCAGTTCCATCCTTTCCATTGGCCAGGAGACTGCAAGGCTTCCATGGGGGTTCCATGGCACCAATAGAGAAAGCAGATGCTAATAGCTAATATTTGTTTCTTATTAATTATGTTTCTGGGGCTTAATGACTTGTGTTTCCTTGGCAACAAACACATCATGTGCTTAATTTTATTAACTTCCTGGTTATCCATTTAAATATTCTACAATAAAAAAAAGCAGGATGATATTCCAGGAATTAAAACTGGCCAGTAAGGCTGCAGTGTGGTTTATCTTGCAGAAATCCTGGGAATAACCAAGCTGCTATATATATATATTTTTTTATTTTATTTTTTTTAAATATTTTTCTACAGAACAACTTGTTACAGGAAATAGGCTGCAGTCTTTTTCGGAACTTCTGTATGTTTTGTGAAATCTCAAGACCACAAGAGGGTTACCCACCTTCACAGGAAACAAATCCCAAACCACATAAACAACACTGATGAAAAAAACCCTTCTGATGAATATGCAAAGGTACAAATAACTCTTAAGACTGAAGTCAGCAGATATAAATAAACAGCCACTCTCAATTGCTTCTAATATTCTGTTTTATAATAAACCCTCTACATCCAAATCTGAGAAGAAAAACATTAACTAGGAGTTTGTCAGAAAATGATGGTTATTGGTAAAACTTTGAATTATCCTGTTATTTTGTGGCTCCAAACCTACTTTGCAGGGTAGTTATCCTGGCAGAGAGGAAAACTCAGGTTGGGACTGGGACATGGTGGGAGATGAAAGCTCTTGGTCACAGAAGATGAGGATTCCTACCTCCTGCACAGCACTGCCCAGACACTCATTGCACATACTGGTCACAAAATACTGATGAAGATTTGGCAGTGACTTTCTATCTTTCTGGCATTCACCTTAGAGCCAACTGAAGTGAAAGGCATAGAATTAAACTTTATTAGCATGCATAATCCAGTGTCTTCTGATTTTTTTTCACATTGCAGAAAAACCTCTTTCTACAGAGTTCACATCAAAAGGTGGATTTCACACAATCACTGTTTGGTCCCCACACAAAATGAAGGGGTTTTATCAAGAGGATTTGAGTGCATACATTTGGAAAGAAAGAAGCATGGAAGATCTGTCTGCCTCTCAGAAAACTAAACTTGTGATTATAAAGGTGGGAAAACCAGTAAACAAACCTTGGGCCAGCAGCTGGTCTTCAGCAGGACCTTGAGGTAGGAAATGATGTTGAAAAGGTCAAGGTTGTTCCACATTTTTCACCCTGTCCCTGGAAATAATTAAAGCCATATAAATCTTGGCTGACTGTAATCTTTACAACACCATAAAGCCAGTAAGAGGGTGGAACATTGAATCTATCACACAAAGTGCCAGATAATTAACTTGTTTATATCCTCAGACCATCATTCACACAGCACCTGGTGTAACTAGCAGAGGGTGACTACGTCATCCACCAGCATCTTACAACACTTCTGGACAAGGAACCCACACAGTGCTCAGAGCCAAGGACAGCTGAGATCTATTTGCATCAGGACCAAAATAGGAGGAAGGAGAGCTCTGCAGAGTCAGGGACAGAAGAGACAGAAGGGTGCTAGAGATCTGCTGCATGCTGCTGTGGGACTCAGGCTTACTCAGTCTTCTTTCTAGAGCTTCCATGGGAAGCAACCAGATGAAATTTCCAGTGTGAAGAGCTGCTCCAAAATCTACAACATGAGGAGGGAAACATTTATTCACATCTACTCACAGAGCATAGAGAAACTCAGAAAAAAACATCCTTTCCTGGTGGAGAAGTTAGGTTTGGTGTTAAAATAACTGCAGAGAGTAAGAGAAGTTCTCAATGTTGCTGAACACATCTCACTGACAGTCTTGGAATGTTCCTCAGAGAGGATACCACAGATCCTTTCTTTCCCCTCCACATCTTATCTCTTGGTTTTTAATTTGTGCTCCAGGAGAAACTCACCTCTTCCCATTGTTACAATTGACATTCCTCTGTTTGGCTCTTGGATCTAAAGCAATTGTAAACTTCAGAAAAAACAATTCCAAACACAGAAGCAAAGAGTGTTCCATTGTTCTGTCTGAACCAACAGGCACAATGGGAGGATTATTAAACACATGGAAACAAGATCTAATAGATAAGGATGAAAAAGAGAAGGTAGAAGCAGCACCAAAGCATACAATGGAACAATTGGCATGTGAGACATCTCTACAAATCATACTGAACAGAAGTGAAGTGAATAAATAAGGTGTGCACTGAACCACTACAGGTGGCAGAGGGAAGGGAGGAAGACAGTGAAACTGTTCCATCAGGCAAGCTTGTGTAAACAGAGAACTCTGATTAATTCCTCTCCTTTGCCCAGTTGCATCACATCAGGCTGGATCAGTGTAACCAGGACTCCCCAGCTGCTGCTGCTGCACCAAGCTGGACATCAAGCATGTTGAAGTGAAATTGCCACTGCTTGCTGGCTCACAAGGTGTGCTAGAATTCCCCAAAACCAGTGTCAACACTGCACAACAGAGCAGCACACAAGTGTGGAGAAGGCTAGTTCTATAAACCTTGCAAACTGCTGTGTCAGTCACAGTTCCACCAGTGACTTTTTGCCATCATTGCACCATTCAACCACTGGAAATAAATCTGCTTCCAATTGAACCCAGCAGCTTTCTGCCTCAGAGGAGAATTGCTCTCTGCTCCACCCACGACACACAAGTAGGAAGCACGAGGCAGCCCTGAACAACAAACAACTGGCTGCAATAACTCATTCTCCACAACTGAAACCTAAAAGAATTGATTTCTCTGTGACTCATCTGCTCAAATCAGTACCTCCCCTGCCTTCCTCCTGTACACAGACAGACACTTTTCTTCCTTTCAAAGAACCAATATTATCTCCAAGTTGAGGAGCATCATACTGTGCTTATCATGGTATAAATATATTTTTCAGAGGAAAATTACCCTGAAAACTTTTCTGTTTGCTGCTTGATTCAATCAAAGGTTTGACAGCAGCTTTTGGAAATCTAGTCACAGACAATTGTGGTGCATCAGTTTTACATTCATGTTCTTCAGCTTCTAGGAAACTGGTTCTAAAATGTGATGCCAGTTGACACTCTGAAGCATGTTTATCAACACCACAACCCAACATCCCCATGATCACAGCCCTAGAAGGTGAAGGAGGTATGAAAACATCATTCCCCTGGCACAGAGCACTGCCCAAAGTGACAGTGACACCATGGAGGAGACAACTGAGGCTACTTCAAGTAGAATTCCTAACGAAATTCAGAAGTTGTCCATTGACTAAATACCAGATTATTAATAACCTTCTGGGAAAAAGCAGCAAGAGCAGGTGTAACCACCCCAGTGGCAGCTGGGGTCAAAGGTAATAAAAATAAATGGAAGTTCATAGCACACAGCCATGCACATGTGAGCTACAGCCTGCCCAAGCCCATGTGGTACGTGAGCCATAAAGATACTGACAGCCACTCTGAGACTGAAAACACCCCCAGCAGCAGTGGAATGTGCTCTCATCCTTCTTCCACCTCACTTTGCCTGTATAACATGATGGACTGACAGCCCTTTTCATCCCATGGCAGCTCTGGACAGTGCTGCTCCTGCAGATGAAGTAGCCAAACAAGGACAGTGATAAATGCCTCTGTTCTTGCCTCTGGGATCCACATCATTTCTCTAACTGCACATCACTCAGGGAATCCCACCCCAAGGTCCCTTCTGCCAGGTGCTAAGGTAAACAGGAGTTAGTTGTCCACAGGAGTGATCCATTTTGGACATGGGCTGTAGTGCTCCCACCATTCACAGATTCATTTCCCCACGTTCTCCAAGCTGGTGTTTTTCACAAAAAGACAAAACCACCCTCACAGAGGATCAATTGACCTATAAAACCCAGAGCACCATCAGTGGGAAGAGACCTTGAACTGGTTTTCCTTAACAGCAGGAGAGCAACCAATGCAAATCTAAACTCAATCCTTCCTACCACCCTCAGAATTTAAAACACGTTAACCCTCTCAAATCCATTCCTGGGCTTTGGTTTGTGAACATCCTTCCAACTCCTTGCCCTAAACCAAAGATCACTTGGCACGGGTGCTGGAGAATGAAGTTAAATAATGAAGCACCTTATCAAGCACTTGGCATTTCAGGAAGTTTCACAGCAACAGAAAATTCCAACCCTGCTGAGTTCTAGAGCCAGTGACTGAAGGCCAAGAGGGAGAGCACGTCGAGCTGTCATGTGAAGATATTTATCTCAGTGCAGCAATGTTCCCAAAGGGTACAGACTGCACTGCTGCAGCTGGGCAGGGACAAGGTGTCCTGACATTATGGCCTTTTAATAAAGGCCCTGTGCTGAGGATTATTTATACTGATTTAATTAATACATGCAAGTAAAAATTAGCTAAGTGTGTTATCGCCATATAGAAATTTTATATAGGTTGTATAAATTCTTAAAATTATTCCTTTAGTACATCTAGTCTTACATAGCAGTTTCTACATCTACACTATCATTTGCTTTATAAATAGATTTAAAAGTTATATCTAATAGAAGCATGTTACATTTGTTTGCAATGCCACCATGTCTAGCCCAAAGGTGCTCTGATATTATTATTTTTAACAAGATTGTAATAAATAACATAAAGGACAAAACCTATTTATTTGCTGTAAATAGGGGGTTGGACTAGATGATCTTCTAGGTCCCTTCCACCCCTGACACTCTGTGATTGTGTGAAGTTGCTCATAGATCAGGGTGATGCTAACGAGCTAAACAGCAGCCTCTATTTGTTCAGGTCCTTCTCGGCCCCCAGCAGAGGAGTCTGGCACCCCAGAAACGTCCCTACTCGGTGCCCACCTGCCCCCAGCTCGTTTGGCCATGCAGAGGAAGGGCTGGTCCTGCAGCCTCTTCCCTACATCACTGCTTCGTGGCATGAGAAAACACGACTTTTTTTCCAGCGACACTGTAAGGATGAAGCTCTCCAGTAGGTGGGAGCATCAGTCAGCAGAAGCTGATCTCCCCAGCTCCCAGGATGGAGGGGCAGGGCACCGCCTGCTGCCTTCCCCACTGCACACAGGATTCTTCCATGCACATCCCAACGTGGCAACTGGTGGAAAAGAAATCTCCAGCTGTTTATCAGCAGGAGCTCTCCAGTGTTGCTATCACAGAGCACAACTGCTCTTCCAGTAGCCACAGAAGGCTGACACTGGTGGAAGGTGCAAGGCAGGGCAGCTGGGATGTGAACATAACTGGGATTCAAACTGTGACTCCTGGGGCTTCCAGGTAAAACCAACAAAAACCAGAAGCTCTTAGCAAACTTTCCCCACTCCTCCCTTACAAAGAAATGCCAGCCTCTTGCTTGCTTTCTCATATTTTACCAATAATTGTGATCCCAATGTCAGTGTTTAAAAAGCACTTAAATGCAATGAACTCGGGTTGCCAGGTACAGTGAAATAAAAAACCCAATCCCTGGGGTGGCGCTGAAGCTCAGTTAGCAGGAAAAGCAGCACAAGAGGTCATTAATAAGAGGAGATAATATCCCTTCAGTTACTAATTCAGCAGCATCCCATGACAGTCAGTGTGTTCCTGTCCATCAGAGCCCAGGAAATTAATTTATACCCAGTTCTGAAACACTGGCCAGTGATTGTTTGTCTCACCTGGCTGTGGAGAACACCCCTCAACACTGTCTGGCTCCTGCTTTCCACCTCCACTGGCTGCTCTGTCTCCTTGGCATCTGGCCTCTTATAACTCTTGTTTCCTGCAGCAGCCTTACCTAGTTCCAGATGTGAAACACTCTTTTCTTTTACAGTTACTTTGGCACAGAAGATGAGGCGATTTTGTGCAGTATGCTGAACAGATAAGCAGTTATATAGAGAATTTTTAATATAAAGAATAAATTTCCTATAATATATATTTAAATATTTAAATTATATATTTAATATATTTTAATATAAATAATATATAGTATTTTTAAAGTCTGAAGCAGGGAATGAAAAATAAAACTAACAAAAGATTTTCACTACTTCTCTCCAAACATCAAAAACCCCAGCCCCTAACTCCTTTTCTCCCCCATAACTAAGGCTGGAAATCCCCCTCCCAGTGATGCTACTCTTCCCCAACTCTGGTTCTGCCAAAACTGAAACACTACTCCCATCCCAGTCTCCTCCCAAAGTTTCAGGAGCCCTGGATTTCAATGTTCATATCCATACACAAGATGTGCTTACCCATCCCTCTATGCACTCACTAAAGGCCAACAGATTTAGCCTTGCAGACCCTTCTTGGTCTTTAATAGCTGCCTCCTAATCTTTATTTACCCTCTGCTTCAATTTTCACATTGGGCATTTCTTGGAACTCTTACTTGAGTAAGATCACCCAGACCAACAGCAAGCAGCCCAAATGGAGCACATTCTACCAGTAAAACAAGAAATGGGGCTTTTGAATCACAGGCAGCCCTCCCTGGTACACAAAAAAAAATATAAATAAAAGTCTATTCCCATTAATGGGAACATTTCCTGGCACTGGTCAGATGACAACCCCTTTTTTTTCCCAGTTACCTCAGCCAACTCAGTAACCATGGCAACTGTCTCCAGTGCAATGACATCACACAGTTTCCTGGGCAACTGTTCCCAGTGCAATGACATCATGTGGTCACCATGGCAATGCTCCATGAGGCCAGGAAAAAAGTATTTTAAGTGGGAAGATAGGTCAGGGAGGACAAAAGAGGACTTAGGGAAGAGCAGGATAAAAGCTAATCGAGGTAAAAATATAAGCTTTGTGAGAAGAATAAAGATGAAGGAAAAGAACAGATGGACAGATAGACTGAAAAAAAGTAGAGAAGGGATAAAAGAAATTTGGGTGAATTAAAACTACTGTTTGTTTATATATATTTAATTCCAGTACCTACTTTGATGACAGTACTGGGGTCAGAGTTGCTGAACCACAGCATGCATGGCCACATGAAGTCCAGGCACAGCTCAAGTGCTCTTAGTGGAGAATCCATGAGGGACTGACAGGAATCTCCAGAGAGAAGCCAAGTGAAATCACACTACAGAGAATCTACTAGGTACTCTAAAACATTTCCATTTTCTAATTGCTCTGGGGCTCTGTCCCAGCAATGCCAATAAACAGATGTTACTGTCCTGCCTGCAGGGGCCTTGGGGAGATTCCTTTGCCCTCTTCATCCTGTCCTTTGTACTTGAAGACAAGAACCTGGCCAGCTGACAAATGAAACTGTTTTCCTTTGAAAGCTCCTTCAGACCCTCACAAAGATGGAAGTGTCACATTTTCTATTTCTAGAGCTTTTTCCAACTCCATGACACTTTCCAGTGTTTGAATTTGCTGCAGATAAATATCCGTTCTGAACTCAATTGGCTTTTAATTCCAGATAGTGGACAATGTTACTACCAGCTCCACATAAACAGGGAAAAAGCTTCTTGGCAGTGAAACACAGCCCTGTGTGACAGATCCTTTTGAGGACAGCTTGCAGCCTAAAAGCTTAGGACAGTGTTCTTGAGGAAGCTTCTATCACACAGTATTTTTCTACCTAGCAAGCCAACTCCACATATTCTCTCTTAAGCAAAACCTTCATTTAATTAGCACAATAATTGCCATCCATCATTGATTTCAGGAGTTCCTGTAGACTCAGAAGCAGCAATTGTGATTGGAATATCACAATTAAGCAATGTAGTGTTGTAGCTGTGACACCTGGTACCAAAAGTGACTCCTTTTTTACAGCAGAGATGATCAGTTGGTCTATTCAGACCCAGATTTCAAACACTACAAAGTTGAGAAACCTGCATCACTGAAGCATAGCAGTAGATGCACATTTGTTTCAGGCTAGCCCACAAAAAGCACGACCTCCAAGGTGAGGGGGAGCAGAGTGTCCATCAGTTCAGCTGTCTGGGCAGACAGCATTTGCTGGGAAGGGCTTTCCATGGTCTCTAACAGCGAGATGTTTTCCTACTACACCACCTCACCCAGGCTGCTGTTGTGACTGGGGGAGCAAAGCTGTGTTTCTTGTGCCCAGCACCTCCAGAGCCCGTGCCTGAGGGTAGGGAAGGCCTGGCTGAGAGCAGGGCATTTGAAGATCCTGCAGTGGATCTCAGAGGGGTTTCATTGTAACACTCTGCAGTCATCGGGCTGGCCGGGCTCCAGCTGCTTACTCACCCTCAGCAGGGAGGGAGAGAAACAGCTCCACGAGAAGCAGCACTGGGAAGGATGTGGTGGCTGAGGGAGAGAAACAGGAAAAGGGGAGGAGGAGAGGAAAGGGAGGAAAAAACCTCACGAAGCCAAGCACCACAGGGACACAGCCAGGCCAGGGCCAGGCCCCCAGGGCTGTTCCCAAACCAACAGATGCCCAGAGCACAGCTCTGGGAACATCCCACACCAAAGCCAGGCTGGAGAGGAAAACAAGAGGGAAATAGGTAGCAGGGAGGATTGTTTTGATCCCTGTATATCTCTGTCAGGCTGAGCTGTGCAGACAAACAGCTGCATCGATGAAGGTGTTTCAGGCTGATGCAAAAGAATGAGAATTTTTAAGGACAAGTGGCAAAATACAAAGTGAATTTGTAACGGCCTTCAGTTTCACTTCTGATCAATCCCTTTATTGAAAATATATCTCAATATTAAGTTCAAAACAACTGAAATGCTGAGAGTTGATTTGAAAGAGAAATGTGGGGAAAAAAAAAATTAATAACTAATGGCCAAGTAACAAAAGGAGGGGAAAGAAAATGTGTTACCTGCTTTAAACTGGCTGCCCTGAAGTCATAAAGAAGAACATGTACAAATATCTAACTACTCATCACAGTAAGTGCTGTGCTTTACAACTGCACATACAGGTGTTCTGCCTTCATTAAAAACAAGACAAATTCTGGTCTAATTAAAACAAGACAATAAAGCTCGTGGGGAAGAAAGGGGAAAAAGCAGCTCACCAATATGGACAAACTAATATAAGCAAGAAATAACATTAAAACATTGCAGACAGGTTTCCTAAAAGCTGTCAAATGCTTCACTTCTCAGCCTGATTGAAACCCCACAAAAGAATAGATTTTAAAAAGCCAGAAATAACAACCCCAAAGTAAGACTTGTTGCTATTAAATAATAAATCATAAGAGCAGAAAAAAAAATATTTATCAGCAGGAATTAGAATAACTGCTGAACAAACTAGCTCCTGAGCATTCCTGACTTTGTGTCAGCCCATCCACCTGCTAATTAGCACCAAGACATTCTTGTGATGGCAGGAAGACAAGAGGATGAATAATTAATAATGTCTCTCACCCAGAGGTCTGGCACATTAGTGGTTCTTAATCAATTCTTATCCTCAGGATTCAGCACTAACATATACACACAGATGTAATAATAAGCTCATAAGCTCAGCTAAAACTGGGTTTTACTAAGCTAAAAATCATCATAATAATTCTGTCTACTCTTGGACAAGTCAGAAGTGACCCAACGTGGCACTAATTCTGTGTTAGGTGCTTCACCTGAGTTTTTCAGTCCCAGTAAAATGTCAGTGAACAGTTTACTGTAAATTCCAAAGTCCCTACACGTTTCCTGAGGACAACAGAAGCTTATGGGACAAAACATTTAATGACACAGTATTGAAGGTGAATTTCTAACAGTACATTAAAATTTAGATTTAAATTTATATTAAATTAAAATTATATGTATAGTAACACTTATATTTATATTGCAGATAATTTTATCCAAATGTCTATCTTAGACTAATTGTTCATCTCAATCACAAGGTCAATTTTATCAATTTAATCTAGAATAAATACTCTGGTACATGCCTTCTAAATCTCTAAGCACAGAACAGTTGTCTCAGCATGGGCTGACTGTATTCACCATCAGAGCTGGTGAACTGTACATGAAATTACACCAGGAAAAGTCCCAGGTCCTAATGTATGTTAAAAATCCAAATAAAACAGCAACAGTAAAGAAATTTCCCTGCAATTCAGCTTCTGGGATTTATCTATCTACAGTAAATGTAGTTCATTAAAAAATACTTTCATAATCCATTTTACTTTCTTACTTCCTTTCTTTTTCTCTTCTTTGTATTTGTTTGCANAGTCATCGGGCTGGCCGGGCTCCAGCTGCTTACTCACCCTCAGCAGGGAGGGAGAGAAACAGCTCCACGAGAAGCAGCACTGGGAAGGATGTGGTGGCTGAGGGAGAGAAACAGGAAAAGGGGAGGAGGAGAGGAAAGGGAGGAAAAAACCTCACGAAGCCAAGCACCACAGGGACACAGCCAGGCCAGGGCCAGGCCCCCAGGGCTGTTCCCAAACCAACAGATGCCCAGAGCACAGCTCTGGGAACATCCCACACCAAAGCCAGGCTGGAGAGGAAAACAAGAGGGAAATAGGTAGCAGGGAGGATTGTTTTGATCCCTGTATATCTCTGTCAGGCTGAGCTGTGCAGACAAACAGCTGCATCGATGAAGGTGTTTCAGGCTGATGCAAAAGAATGAGAATTTTTAAGGACAAGTGGCAAAATACAAAGTGAATTTGTAACGGCCTTCAGTTTCACTTCTGATCAATCCCTTTATTGAAAATATATCTCAATATTAAGTTCAAAACAACTGAAATGCTGAGAGTTGATTTGAAAGAGAAATGTGGGGAAAAAAAAAATTAATAACTAATGGCCAAGTAACAAAAGGAGGGGAAAGAAAATGTGTTACCTGCTTTAAACTGGCTGCCCTGAAGTCATAAAGAAGAACATGTACAAATATCTAACTACTCATCACAGTAAGTGCTGTGCTTTACAACTGCACATACAGGTGTTCTGCCTTCATTAAAAACAAGACAAATTCTGGTCTAATTAAAACAAGACAATAAAGCTCGTGGGGAAGAAAGGGGAAAAAGCAGCTCACCAATATGGACAAACTAATATAAGCAAGAAATAACATTAAAACATTGCAGACAGGTTTCCTAAAAGCTGTCAAATGCTTCACTTCTCAGCCTGATTGAAACCCCACAAAAGAATAGATTTTAAAAAGCCAGAAATAACAACCCCAAAGTAAGACTTGTTGCTATTAAATAATAAATCATAAGAGCAGAAAAAAAAATATTTATCAGCAGGAATTAGAATAACTGCTGAACAAACTAGCTCCTGAGCATTCCTGACTTTGTGTCAGCCCATCCACCTGCTAATTAGCACCAAGACATTCTTGTGATGGCAGGAAGACAAGAGGATGAATAATTAATAATGTCTCTCACCCAGAGGTCTGGCACATTAGTGGTTCTTAATCAATTCTTATCCTCAGGATTCAGCACTAACATATACACACAGATGTAATAATAAGCTCATAAGCTCAGCTAAAACTGGGTTTTACTAAGCTAAAAATCATCATAATAATTCTGTCTACTCTTGGACAAGTCAGAAGTGACCCAACGTGGCACTAATTCTGTGTTAGGTGCTTCACCTGAGTTTTTCAGTCCCAGTAAAATGTCAGTGAACAGTTTACTGTAAATTCCAAAGTCCCTACACGTTTCCTGAGGACAACAGAAGCTTATGGGACAAAACATTTAATGACACAGTATTGAAGGTGAATTTCTAACAGTACATTAAAATTTAGATTTAAATTTATATTAAATTAAAATTATATGTATAGTAACACTTATATTTATATTGCAGATAATTTTATCCAAATGTCTATCTTAGACTAATTGTTCATCTCAATCACAAGGTCAATTTTATCAATTTAATCTAGAATAAATACTCTGGTACATGCCTTCTAAATCTCTAAGCACAGAACAGTTGTCTCAGCATGGGCTGACTGTATTCACCATCAGAGCTGGTGAACTGTACATGAAATTACACCAGGAAAAGTCCCAGGTCCTAATGTATGTTAAAAATCCAAATAAAACAGCAACAGTAAAGAAATTTCCCTGCAATTCAGCTTCTGGGATTTATCTATCTACAGTAAATGTAGTTCATTAAAAAATACTTTCATAATCCATTTTACTTTCTTACTTCCTTTCTTTTTCTCTTCTTTGTATTTGTTTGCATGAAAGTTACCTGACTGCTTAATTTCATTTTTATTGCTATTTCTTCAGTACTTTACCTTGTCAGATTTAGCATAATAAGGCAATATATAGTTTAAGAGAAAAAAAGAATCAAAACTAAAACAAATCACAGGCTTTTCCAATTTAAGAGAATATTAAAGTAATTATTTAATTTAGTTTTGTGAAATCTTCCATTGTTTTTAAACTACCAAACACTGAAGTGAATGAAGATCCAGAAAGGAAAAACAACCACCTAATAGATGATTGGAATGATGAGCAAATATTTAACTGACAGCACTATTCCCACCACTGGGATTTTAACCTTCCTCTTCAGTGAAATTATGTTCATCTGACAACAGAGAACAAACAGAACCTTCCAGAAGAAATCTAGATGAGCAGTTTATGTTACTTGCACCCTTTTTTCTTCACCATATCAAACAGTAAGTCAAAACTCAGCTCATAGTGTAACAGGCAGCAATATTGTTCTAGAAGAAATCTTATAATTTGGTGATGAAGTGAAAGGTTTTTCCCCATGATACATGATAAAGCTGATTTAGAAAGTATTATTACCCATTTCAGATGTCAGCTTTTAAATTGCCTCCCATCCCAGTGGCTCATAACTTGCAACAAGAGGTATTTCCAGAGTACAATTTCTTTATTATTCTACTTATCTGTAATTCAGGGTGTTGCAATGCTGCACAAACTGCAGTGTACAAAACTAAAAATACATTATTAAGGTGGAAAAAGAGAAGTGCATGGCCAGCCTCAAAGCAAGGAAATCTCAGCTGTGCTCATCTGGCAGTAACACCAAAGCACTGCCAGCTTCAGTGTTGGACTCTGATGATACTGATGACAGCAAATGTCTCAACTTTCCCAATCCTCCCATGCCCCTTTCCAGCCCAGAGAGGCTTAATAGGAGTTGTTTAGTTTGTAAAGGAGGCAAATAGCAGTCCTTAAAAAGCCCGAGGTGGCAGGGTGCACTAGAGGAGATGTTCCTGCCCTTTAAGGACATGCAGCATCTCCACTGACCAGCTGCCAGTCAACAAGCCCTTGGGAGAGAGCTGTGCCATGCCCTGCCAAGCACCCACTGAGGCCTTCTGGATCTGGGATGCAGGGACAGGATGGGAAAGGCTGGGAAAGGAAGGGAAAAGCTGGCTTCAGTGCTGTTGCCATGGAGATGGGAAGCTGCTGCAGATGGCTCCCAGCCCCACTGACTGGTCCCAGCATGGTGCACACCTCCACACAGGCACCAACTGTGATCTCAAAGACCTGACACCCCCAATTGTCAGGCTCTTCTGGGCAGGGATCACATTCTTCCCCAGGAGTGGGTGAGACCCTGGCCCAGGGTGCCCAGAGAGGTGGGGGCAGCCCCATCCTTGTCAGTTTCTCAGGCCAGGCTGGATGGGGCTCTGAGCAACCTGCTCTAGTGGGAGGTGTCCCTGCCATGGCAGGGGGTTGGAGCTGGATCAGCTCTGGGGTCCCTCCCAACCCTGACAGCTCTATGAATTAATGACAATTTACCTCAAAATATAACCACTTGGGATTTTTCTTCTGTGATTTAAAGAAACAAGGGACAAACACAAGTTTCTGATTGCACAGAGAGCCTGTCAGCAAAACACTTCTCTTGCCAACCCCCTCGAAGGCCTGCATTGGATTCCTCCTTCTTTAGAGCCTCAGAATGAAGCTCATTCCTTAGATGCTCAAACAAGGCTGCAGTGCTCCAAAAGCCAGAGATTTCATACACATTTATTGCAAATATCAGCATCACTGCAAGTCAGGTGGACAGTCTGTTTTGATCTTTATTCCCCTAGACATGTTGGTAAAGCAGTTAATTCTCCAGAGATGAAGAGTAACTACTAACAGTTTAAATCCTCCAGCAGAATCCATCATGGTATCAAACGAGGTGAAAATAGCTCAGACTCATTTAAATGCATAATTGTAGATAAGTGATTTCTTAATTATGACCTCCTTAAAAATCTATTCACTGCTGGAATATTCACAGTGCTTTGCTCTGATGCACTTTGGGGGGGTTACAGACAAATACTAAATGAAAGCAATGGATCTCATGGTAATATTTGAGTTAGGACAGTCCAAACTGATTTATAATCACTAATTAAAATAATTTTGCACTAAAATACAAGACAGCACATGACACCCAAGACTCAGAAAAAAAAGAAATAGATATACTTGAATTATATAATAGATAACTATATATTTATATATTATAATATAT
>VYZU01037944.1:46943-61435 GCA_013401355.1 Ceyx cyanopectus
CATATATATTTATAATATATAAACTATAAATATATTTATTATTTTATATATTTTTTATATAATATATATATAAATATATTTATAGCTATGCAAGATTAGATCACAACTGGCACATAGGAAAGAGCTATAAGGAACATATTTAGCCCTGTGACTAACAACAAAATGGAACAAGTATTTGTGACTGTAATAGTGCTGCCCACCCTGCTCACAAAGCTACACTCTTCTTCTAGTCTCCACTGCCTGCAGCTTACAACTGCAAAAAATCCACATTGTAGTGATAAAAAAGCATCTTGCTGGCAACAGCCACACTTAGCCTCAATTTTTTAAGAGAAAGGACAGCATTTCTTCATTTCTCACATATTCTCAAGCCCCAAGCACTTCTGCCCTATGAGAACACTGAAAAAACAGTATTTTTCTTGCTATTTTATTCCTAAAAATTCTGGGTCACTCAATCTTTAGCTCCTCTCACTCCCCATGTCCCCTTTTCCCCAAGTGATTTATGCAGCTACTTTCCATCAATTCTTCTCAACACTCAAAGCTAACTGTGATAAAAGAAAAAAATTCTGATGGCATGCAACCCAACTGGGGAGTAAGTGGGGAAAAAAAAAACAGAATATGTCATTAAAAATGACACATACAATACCTACTTTTGAATATTTAAATATAAACAGTCCATCTTAATTTCTCCAGGCTATCAACTCTTAGGGGCAGAGGGCTTTACAGTATATTTGTAGTTTAAGAAGTGCCAACCTTATTCTCAGCAGAGCACTGATATAAAATGTTTTCTCACTTGCCTTTATCATGGCCAGCTTGAAAAATGTGTTATAATAACTGTGCTATATGTTAATAGTATTGCTTTCAGTATGCAGCTTGCTAACTAGTTAAGCATCTAATTAAACTACTTTAAAAAAAAGAAAAACAACATGAATATTTAATTTGCATGAATATTTATGAAAATTTAAAGCTGACAATTTATTCTGCATAATTGCCCAATAGGATTACTTTATACTGTGCTGCCTTGAAATAAATCAGTACAAAACCTGTTTGTACAGAACATTTTATAAAAGTCCTTCTGCACAAAAGCTTCTTCAGAGTTTTTATGAGTAGCCAAGCAGTGTATTTATTTTTTTTTGCATTTATTCAGTGAGTACAATTAGCTGTTTAGATATTATTATTATTATTATTATTATTATTATTATTATTATTATCATCATCATCATCTCATTGGCTATCAGGCCTTATGCACAGGACTTTAAACTTGCAAATACCCCACACATCATACAGAAACCAACTGTTGCCAATTTCAAATATAGAAAACTCATCAAAACTGACAAAAAAAAAAATCAATTAAAAAGAAGAAAGGCAACAAACAAAAAATCCCACCAAAACCCAGAGGTGTTTGGTGACAATTCAGAAGACACAGCAAACATATATTTATGTTGTGATTTTTAATGCTTGTTTAGGTGTTCACTAAAGAGGAAACTTTAAAGTTAATTAAGAACACAGGAGTTTAACTTCAGTTAACACAGCATTAGGAAGGGCAAGAAAAACAACTGGTTTTTCAACAACATCAATACATGGTTTTTTGAGTAAATTGATGACAAATAGCACAGCAAACTCACTAGGTATCCAAAGAGAACAGCACACTGTGTAAGTAGGGGATAAGACAGGGCTTTAAATTCAAAAGAAATTTAAAAAGTAATCCTAGATCTAAGCAAAATGTGGACAGTGCTACTTGCTAAATGGTATTTAACTGAAACCTGGAGCATGAGGACTCTGTGTGTTGGGAATGAAGCTCCTCTCTAGTAGTCCAAAGCAGTCACCAGAAAAAAGAAAGTTACTCACCAGTCTAACTGTGGTTCTTTGATGTGTTATCCAGGGAGATCTCCATCTCCGTCTTGGAGCATCTCTGTGCCAGTGCTGACCTTGCACAATGAACCATGAAGCATTGCTATAAAGTGATTTAAATTTCTCTAAAACCTGAATGCATTTGAGCAGATGAGGACAGAGCATCTCTGTGCCTCTGCAGACCACTGTTAATTTAAGATTGGACTGACCTCAGCTTCCAAACTCACATCCAAAGCTGCTTCATTGTTTGCACCTGTCAGGTTGCTAAAAATTCAAGGCCACAGCTTGCTCCTCTCAGCACCTTCAGAGTGGTTCACAGGCTGCCTGGGACAGGCATGGAAAGCTGGGTTCTGCAGATCAATACTGGGCTTTTATGTAATCAATGGAACACCCCCACCCCTTGGTAATCATCACATTCCTGAAATAAGGCAGTGTAAAGAAAGGTCTTTGGGTGGGAGGAAAAAAAAGTCACTCCATTTGAAGTCTTTCCATTGCAATTCCCACTGCTTTAAAGCCTCTTGTGAACTACACACTTTTGGTCAATGGCTCTGGTGTCTTCAAACAGTAAATTTGGTGTAGTCACCTAAGAGAAACACCAAATGCAAAAGAACTGAATCCTACCAGTGCACTGAAAAATAGTGTGGTAAGGAATTAATCTTCCTCTGCTTTGGCTGCCTCCAGATCATTGCCACAATAAGTTTTGCTAAGTGTATAGCACTCCCAGGGCCCAGAAAATGAAAAAGTGGAAGCAAAACTAAGCATTAAATAATTTCTTTTTCTTCCTCTATGGAACAGTCTCTACTGACTCCTAGCAAAAAGATAAATAAATCTGAAAATGAAGCTCTCTGTGACACTGGCTCATTGCCTGGCAACTGGAGAACATGGGAGAACTATCTGCTCTCCTACTGAAAATCTAATATACTGCTGCCCTGCTAGTGGCAGCAGGTGAAAGAGTTTAACTCAGAAGACCTCCCAAGGCTCATTAGATGAGCAGGAACCAACTTATGGAGAGCAACCCTGTCTGTCAACACTTGGTTTATGAACCCCTAACAAGGACAGAAATGCTCTGTATGCCACAGAGCACCTAGAGCAAGATGACATTTATATTTCATGAACTTCCTGCAGTGGAGATTTAGCTAAATAATTCACCTTGTCTTCAGGGAAGCATCTACTACTACAAAGCTGGCAGATGAAAGAAAATAAGGGTACAGTCAGTGTAATGAACTGTCACTGTGGCCTTGTGCACACAGAATTACTTGAAGACACAGGGTGATTTCACTTACCTGCCTTTAAATTCCCTGACCCCAAACCGCGACAAGCACCCAACAGAACTTCGTCATCACTCAGGTATCCTTTGCTTGTAGTTGGAGTGAGGTTGAATCCACAGGTGGCCCAAACCCATGTCAGATGCTCCTGGTGCTGAGTATCAGCTCATCTGTAAACTTGAGAGCATTTTTTTTCCTGTTCACCACATTCTGCTTTGCTAGGAACACTTGCTAATAAGCTGCCTGGTTCAGTGACAATCCATATGGCATTTTGGTGAGGTTTGTGTCAGGAAATTAAATCTGGAAGCTTTTCTTATTCCTAATTCTTTGGGATAGTTCCTCTGAAGACCCTGGCACAAGGTGTGGCATTTAGATGGCAGCCTGGCTGGGGTACTTCACAGCAATTGCCAAAGCACCCAGAACTGCACCAGAATCAGAATCCCAATGGGATCTTGTGCACTAGGTCATCAGCTCATCTCCCACTGCCTAGTCCAGAGATGTCAGAGACCTGCTGGCTCACCTGCAGATGTCATGCTTTAGGGACAAGGGATCTGCACTAAAATGAGAAAGGAGTCCTTGGCTTCTGACTGAACAGGACAATAGTGGTACTCCTAGGAAGAGCAAGACAATAAAACCAGTGATTGCCAATGTTACCAACCAGCCAGGGTGTCCCAACATTTACAGGCAGATGTTACCTTGGTTCCACAGGGGCAGGAAAGCAGATCTGAAGGGAAAGCTATAGGAGTTTAGGAGATGGGTAAAGCCCACATGGATTACTGGGCAGAAAACTCCAGGAAGGTTTACTTGCAAAATGGGGATCTGAAAAACATGGACTTGGACACTGATGGAACAGGAGCACTTGTGAAAAAGTGACTTCCAGAAGTCTCTGTGGACAGGAGTAATTTATATTAAATACACACTTCAGACTACTTTAGGAGGTCAAGCACCTCAAATTATCCAATAGCACGAGGATTTATATTTTTTTTTTAGATACTGCATTATTAAGTCAATTGTTGCCAACTGTACTGATGTCATAAAGCTAGAATTCTCTAGCAGACTATATAGAAATACACACAAATCTACCATTAAAAATACTAATCTTCTAGATAATTAAAAATAACCAGTATACTTAAAAAGTGTGAGCAGTTGTGGGTATTCAGATTCAGTTATTCAACAAATCAAAGTAGATTTAAATGAGAACTTACTTGACCTTTGAGCTAGCTGAGGTGCCAGTAGCAGTCTGGACACAGCAAGTGTAAGACAAATAATGGCCTGGACAACTTTGCTGCATTACAATAACTAAATATTCCATCTTTGGAAACCCCTACCACAGGTGAGAGGTACCACATTCTAGATGGCTCGGGGTGTTTTGGAGTTTGGGGGGGTGTGTGTCATTTGTTTTTTTCTTCTTTTCATCATACTGGGTGATTCTGTTCGTTTGCTTGTTCAGCATGTGATGAAACTTCTCATTACACTCTTGATTAACTCATTGATGATGAGCTCAACCTCTGCTCTGAACAAAAGACAGGACAGCTTACATAGAGATAACATCCCCGAAGCAGCATTTTATTTTATTCATTTATTTCCAAAACATTTAACTTAGAAGTCTGGCATCTCAGTCATCCATCTTAACATGGGCTAATATTGACACTGTGTTGTCAGAATACACAGACAACTAAACAGCCAAAGATTTTACAAAAAATAAATCCATGGTTCTTCAAAACAACTGCAAAAGGTTACAAGTATCAAAACTCTTAGGTAGATGCACTGCATTAAAAGAAACTGTGCACATAAGTTAGAGGCAAAAAAAAAATTAAATTGCTACTGAAACCTCACATTTCAAACAGTTTATTGTAAACTGATGAACAGGGCTGTCATTTCACATCAGCTTAACTGTTTCCATTGACTGAAAAAAATTTGGGGTGGCTAATTTACTTTGCATGCACAAAACGTACTGCTTAACAGAACTGTCAGCTCATTTCAGATGGAACAAAATTAACTGGAATCTATCTTCAATCACTTTCTAGTACTCTTTCTCATCTTTTCCAATCACCAGGCAAACTAGAAATGCCTCATTTACTATGCATCTTTCAGCACTGCTCAAGTGCAACTAAGATAAATAGGGCAAATACACCAATCAATCCATCGATGCCCATGAAGACTGATCTGAAACTGCTTTTTGATAAAGTGGACAGCAGATCTGAACAGCTGTACAATACAGATATGAATAGCACTAGCTATTTAGTGTGACTGTGGCAAGGAAATCTTGGTGATGATGGGGATGGTGAAGTGGATGGAAGAGGGATTGGAGGAAAGCTGTTTAATTATTGCCTTCTCCTGCTTCTTCATCTTGCTGATCACTGGTCCAGAGAGTGAGGTTATCTCGAAGTAACTGCATGATGAGAGTGGAGTCCTTGTAGGAATCCTCGTTTAGTGTGTCCAGCTCAGCTATGGCATCATCAAAGGCTTGTTTGGCTAAAAGGCAGGCCTGCTCGGGAGCATTCTGGATCTCGTAGTAGAACACTGAGAAGTTGAGTGCCAGCCCAAGCCTAATGGGGTGAGTGGGCTGCATGTGCTCTTTGCTGATTTCAAAAGCCTCTTTATAGGCAGCTTCTGAGGCTTCCACAACACTGTTCTTCTTCTCTCCAGCAGCCACTTCTGCCAGATAGCGGTAGTAATCCCCCTTCATTTTCAGGTAAAACACCTTGCTCTCGTATTGGAAGTCATTGCAGTTCTTGATCAGGTATTTATCTAGGAGAGCCAAAACGTCGTTGCAGACTGTCTCCAGCTCCTTTTCTATCTTCTCCCTGTAGGCTTTCACCTTCTCCAGCTTCTTCTCATTGCCATCTGCCATGGTCTTCTGCTCGATGCTGCTGATGACGCGCCAGGAGGAGCGCCGAGCGCCGACCACGTTCTTGTAGGCGACGGACAGCAGGTTCCTGTCCTCGTTTGACAGGGGCTCGTTCAGCTCAGTCACCTGCAAACACACAAGGGTCACATTTAAAGAGGCTGCAAGCTTCCTCTGAGGCTCTCAGCAGCCATTGCAAGACTGGAAGTGAACTGGAAGGGTCAAACTTTCTGCTGTCGGGACCTGAAGGGAACCCCCCACCAACCACCACCACCCCGGTTCTGCTGCAACACAGAAGGCACTGCAAAGCTTCCCTGGCCTGGAGGGAGCCAGGGCTGCAGGGTGGAGCAGCATGCCCAGAAGGAAGGCTCATTTTGGTTAGGAAGTCTGCTCCAGTGATGCAGAATACACAGGGCTGAAGCTAAACGTGCCTACAAGGTGAGTTTCATGACCCTGGGAGCTGGTGCAGTTCTTGCTTTCAACTCAGCAGAGATGCTGCCAGTGGGATTCAGCTCTGCACAGTACCAATGGAATGTGCTCCATGGGATCCAGGACTTAATGAGTCATTATGCAATAGAAAAGTTATGATTTTTGCTAATTGGTGGCTGCAAATTGCAGGGACAGAACGTGGAATCGAGAAAAAAAATAAAGTCCAAATTCCTACTGCAAAAAGCTGGAATGGAGAAAGGAAAATACTTCTAATATTGCATTTTGACTGTGTTCATATAGGGAATAAAACTTCTCAGACTTGCAGTCACCTGAAAGAGTTATTTCTGCAAATTCACAAACATTAAATTCACATGAATTAGGATGAAAATATACCCTGACCACTTTAAGCAGACTGCATTAAAAGAAGTCACTAGGACAAGTAATCTAGTGTGAGTGTAAACATGTCCTTGCACAGAGTGCTAAAATCATTATTTATTTTAAAATGTGCCTATTTAACTCTACTTGACAGGCACCAGAATGTGTGCAACTAAATACATACTACAAATAACCAGGTCACAAACATTCACATATTCTGAGACTGCTGGTGTAGCCAGTGAGCCATCCAATAAATGTCTTTCAAAGGCTAAAAAAGAATTTATATTAAACAGGAAGAGAGGTCACATTCTAATTTAGGTTTTGGGGTTAGAATACTGTCAATTAGTTTGATCACCAAAATTGCTTTTCCCCCCAGAGCTTACAAACCCAAACTCCCCAGACACTGTTCTGCCTGACCTAGAGACAACCCACAGAGGGTGAAATGCACAAGAATCAGCCCTGATACTTTCATCATCTTCACTGCTTTATTATTATTTCTTCCTCATCTTTAAGGTGGTTTCTGAAGCTCTCTAATGGAAGCTTTTAAAGTCAGATGTCTTCTGTGTATTCCAAACACCAAAATGGCATTTTACACATCCTTGGAACCATAAAAAAAAAAAATATATTTGAGTGCTAAACCCTGTTTTTACTACGCTCCATAGCTGGTGGACTTACTTAAGGCAGATAAATCAGTTTTCAATTTTCATCCAGTTTGTCACAGGAGACAAAATCCAATCCTATAGGAATTACCATAATTGCCATTAGCCTTGGAACAGTACTGAGTTTGTGCTTTGGGTTTTTTCTGGTCTACTGTCTCTCCCCTGATGTTATCCATTTTCCACTGCAGAGAATGCATCACAACACATCTAAAATGTGATTTACAAAGCCCCCCCTGCACAGAGGCCACTGCAATTGCCTGAAACACCTGAAAGCCTTCTGACCTTTCCTAATCACAAAAGAAATTAAATGCAAGTGTGGATAAATGGCATCTTTCCAAAAATTTCTGAGGATTGCATTAGTTGTGGGAGGATCTTGTAAAACCCAGCATGAACTCTGGCAGTCTTGGCTGGTCTTTACACAGTGCTGCCTGCCTTTATTCAACACTCAGTATTGAAAGTAGGATTATAATGCAATCTTTAAAATGCAGTGTAACATTTGGAAGCATCTTCATACTATATTTAGAATAGTCAGTCAAGGCTTAGCTGCTGCACCAGCTTGGGCTGTGTAACTGATTTATCCTTCATAGGCTAATTAATCCCCATTCTAGCTAAAAAATGCTGAGACTCCACGTTGATACACCTAAAAATCACATCTGCTTTTACAATCACCCCTACCATTAGGAGAAACTAGACCCAAAGGAAAGCATGAGACCTTTCTGGATCCATCTGCTGTTTTATCTATTTCTGAGACAGTAGAAAAATAGATGAGCACAAACATACTGTCTTCACATGTGGGGACAACGTAGAGAAAATGAGAACTAGAAATGCTAAGGCAATTTGCTTTTTCTAACTCCCATTCTACCTATAGCCTTAATAGAAAAGACAATAATTTACTTCTAAATTTTAGATGTGGACCTGATTTTTGGTAACAGGCATTAGGAAAAACACATAAAAGATGAAAGCCATTTGTAATATAACTTCAAAGGAGTATCTACTGACTCAGGCGTTACTCTATACTTTCCTTATGCAAACACCCCTCTCTCTCACACCTGAATTTGGGGTGATTTTCAGTCCTCAGCCAGATGATGCAGTTAAACACACAGGCTGTGATCTGCTAGTTTTCAGACAATCTGTAACAATAACACACTCCAAATCATTTACCTCTAGAATATTTAGAGGTATCTCCTCAGCCTTATGCCCACTAAGTTATTTTCTAGTTTACAGGGGAGAAGTATATAAAAGGAATCCTGATTAAAACCCTGGAATTCCTAACTACAAATGCTTCAGTGTGACTCAGAAATGGCTTCCATGTGTGTGATCCCACCCAAGCTGAGTCACTGGGACATGGAAAAGGTAGCAAAGGGAAGATTCCCCCAGCTGACAGCAGCTCTAGGATGCTCTGTCACCCAGAGAACGTGGCCCAAGTCAGTTATGTGATGATACTTCTGTTAGAGCCAAAGCCAGCTCTTAGCAAGATGCTGCCAAAAGGACTGCACCAGTACCTGAGCCAGTATAAAGTCACTTTTCACTGTTAAAATTTAGAATGTGACTTATGTGGTATCCTCAACTTCAATCCATTTGTGTGCAGATAAAGCCTAGAAATTTAACTAGAATGTCAAGTTATTTTGTTTAAAAAACACAACTTTAGATCCAAGACTTAAGTTTATTTCATGTTGAGTAGTATTTCACACAACTGATTTTAAACTTAAACATCTCAGCTCCATCTTACCAATTAAAAGCTACCTGCTATGTAGCTATACTAGAAAAGCAAATTAATAGAGCTCCTGAACACTACCTATTAGAATTAACAGTGTCTGAAATACTAAGGGTTTATACAGCTAAAATGATTATTTCTGGAAGATCTAAGCTCACTCAATGCTGCATTCTCAAGATGCTTGAGTTCATCAAGGGAAAACCTTCCCCACACTGAAGGTTATCTTTGCCCAGTGTGTTGAGAAATCATTTTTTTTTACCTACCGTGTAGAGTTATCTCAAGGAGTTGGAATCCTGGAGCAGCATTTAATGCCATGAGAATGCCACACCCCTTGGAAGAATGCCATTTAGTAGGAGCTAATTTACATATTACTATTTTTCTCATTTACAGATGACTTTTTTCTATTAAAGTAATTTTTGCTGGAAAAGAGCAAACTAAACTCATTCATTTACAACACCAAATAAAGTGAAAGATTCATTTTGCCCTCCTGTCTACATTATATGCCAAAATATTAGCATTCTTTCAAGAAAAAAGCAGCTTAATAGCAACAACAAAATAAGTATTATTGAGCAGCACTTATTTAATGCTGCTTCATCTAGCTTTTCCTTAAAAGCAGGAACTGACAGGGCTGCAAATCCTTTCCCTGGCTTTACAGGGACAGCTGGAATGGCAGTCTTGTCAAGCTTTCCTTTCAGTGGCAGTGCCACAGCTCATGCCACTTTGCTTGCAGCCCATGCTTTACATGGCAGAAGTCACTCTCAAGCTGTTGGCTGGCAAAGGAGGGATCAAGATCTGGAACTGCCAAGAACCATTCAGATTTCTTACCCTGGAAGCACACTACTTTCATCCAGCACCTTTCAAAGCGATCACATATGTTCTACTCAGAAACTGATTTCTTTTTTTTTAACAGAAGCTTCTCAAATCAAGATATCCTGCACTGAGAAGAAGAGATCTGAGTTAGAACACTGTTTTCCTGAGGAAGGAAGTATAAAGTTGCTGAGGTGCAAGCCTATTTGAATAGTATTTTATAGGGATAAAAAGTTCTCCTAATAGCTGTTATTCACAATCACTGCAAGAGAAGGAAATATTAGCTCTGTGAGAACACACAGCCCACATAACATTTCAGAGGAGCTTATACTCAGACCTAAAAAAAAAAATATCCCTGTCAAACCCTGAAGAGCATTCTGGAAATCACCCAGTTAGAAGGAAGACCTGGGAAAGGCAAGGAGCCCACAGGTGCTGCAGGAGGCATGCAACACAACAGAAAGAGTTTCAAATAAGGAAACTTCATTTTTTGCATCTTAAATCATCTGCAAAGAAGTGTTCCATAAACACTTAAGACTTAAGCTCCCCATTACAGAAGGTCAGCATTATACAATTTACTTGAGAGTAAAAGTAGCATTACAGAGAATACTGTGATTCAGGATGATTAACATTGTTACATCTATTTTATTTACATATTTCCTGCCACATAGCAACCCTTATTTGTTTGGGGTTTTTTTCATGTTAAGAGAGCCATGCATACACTACAGTGCTATTTAGAAAAATAAAAGCTGTCTTAATAGCTACAGCTAGAAATAGTCTTCTAGATCAGCAGTGGGTTTTAGTGGTTTCCATTTAATCTTTTAGAATTAGCAATTAAAAAGATCTGAGAGAAAACCAGCTGTTACTACAACATAGATATTCAGAATTCTAGTGCTATCATTAAAACACAGCACATTTTAATGGCTAATGATTCTGATCCTTAGACACACAGAAGCATTGCTGGTTTAGAACTGGCTCGAGTCATATTATTCATTGTAACACGATGGCAAAAGTGCAGAAAGATGTCTTTTTACTGCCCTCACTTAAGGGACATGACATACACCACAGCCCCTCGACTACAGTAAATGGTCTGATTGCACATCAGCAAAAGCGTGGACTCCATTTCAAGCTACCCTTTCAACCTGCCATCATCTCCTGCCTTAAACCAGCAGTACTCTCAAGGGAAACTCCATTCCTCTGGGGCGCCTCTGGTGCTCACAAAGGACAGATCAGCAAGGAAAAAACAAGAGCAATCAGGTACAGCAAAGACATCGTTAAGCATTTCCCGTCATTAACATCACCCTTAGAAATCAGATAACACGAACGCTTGTTATTTAAAGAAGGGACTAGACGTAAGGGGTTGGATCATTCTGCGGTTTTATTAAGCACGGGTACAGACAGAGCGGTACAAATCATTGTCAGCGCTTGCTTCTGCAAGGAGCCGAGCTGCAGCTCCCACTTAAGGCTTCAACACAGGTCTAGCGCTGGGTGAGGAACGCAGCGGGATGTTACCCACAGGGGCAGCAGGCGCGCTAAGGCTGGGAATGAAACGCTGGGAGGCTGCTGTACCCTGAGACACGTTTTACCTGCGGGTCAGAGCGCTCTATCTGCGGCTAAGCCCTCGCTGCTCGTGCCTTTGTGGCGAGGCAAAAGAAGCGTCTAGAAAAGGGGCTCCTCTTGCCGCACCCAGCGGACAGCCAGCCCACACACACACATCACACACCCCGCTGGAGGGTCCCAGGCTCCCCCGAGACGCGCTCCCCAAGGTCAAACCCGGCATCCCCACCGGGGAGGGGACGCTCCCCATCCCGAGCAGCAGAGTCCGCTGCGTTCCNCAACACCAAATAAAGTGAAAGATTCATTTTGCCCTCCTGTCTACATTATATGCCAAAATATTAGCATTCTTTCAAGAAAAAAGCAGCTTAATAGCAACAACAAAATAAGTATTATTGAGCAGCACTTATTTAATGCTGCTTCATCTAGCTTTTCCTTAAAAGCAGGAACTGACAGGGCTGCAAATCCTTTCCCTGGCTTTACAGGGACAGCTGGAATGGCAGTCTTGTCAAGCTTTCCTTTCAGTGGCAGTGCCACAGCTCATGCCACTTTGCTTGCAGCCCATGCTTTACATGGCAGAAGTCACTCTCAAGCTGTTGGCTGGCAAAGGAGGGATCAAGATCTGGAACTGCCAAGAACCATTCAGATTTCTTACCCTGGAAGCACACTACTTTCATCCAGCACCTTTCAAAGCGATCACATATGTTCTACTCAGAAACTGATTTCTTTTTTTTTAACAGAAGCTTCTCAAATCAAGATATCCTGCACTGAGAAGAAGAGATCTGAGTTAGAACACTGTTTTCCTGAGGAAGGAAGTATAAAGTTGCTGAGGTGCAAGCCTATTTGAATAGTATTTTATAGGGATAAAAAGTTCTCCTAATAGCTGTTATTCACAATCACTGCAAGAGAAGGAAATATTAGCTCTGTGAGAACACACAGCCCACATAACATTTCAGAGGAGCTTATACTCAGACCTAAAAAAAAAAATATCCCTGTCAAACCCTGAAGAGCATTCTGGAAATCACCCAGTTAGAAGGAAGACCTGGGAAAGGCAAGGAGCCCACAGGTGCTGCAGGAGGCATGCAACACAACAGAAAGAGTTTCAAATAAGGAAACTTCATTTTTTGCATCTTAAATCATCTGCAAAGAAGTGTTCCATAAACACTTAAGACTTAAGCTCCCCATTACAGAAGGTCAGCATTATACAATTTACTTGAGAGTAAAAGTAGCATTACAGAGAATACTGTGATTCAGGATGATTAACATTGTTACATCTATTTTATTTACATATTTCCTGCCACATAGCAACCCTTATTTGTTTGGGGTTTTTTTCATGTTAAGAGAGCCATGCATACACTACAGTGCTATTTAGAAAAATAAAAGCTGTCTTAATAGCTACAGCTAGAAATAGTCTTCTAGATCAGCAGTGGGTTTTAGTGGTTTCCATTTAATCTTTTAGAATTAGCAATTAAAAAGATCTGAGAGAAAACCAGCTGTTACTACAACATAGATATTCAGAATTCTAGTGCTATCATTAAAACACAGCACATTTTAATGGCTAATGATTCTGATCCTTAGACACACAGAAGCATTGCTGGTTTAGAACTGGCTCGAGTCATATTATTCATTGTAACACGATGGCAAAAGTGCAGAAAGATGTCTTTTTACTGCCCTCACTTAAGGGACATGACATACACCACAGCCCCTCGACTACAGTAAATGGTCTGATTGCACATCAGCAAAAGCGTGGACTCCATTTCAAGCTACCCTTTCAACCTGCCATCATCTCCTGCCTTAAACCAGCAGTACTCTCAAGGGAAACTCCATTCCTCTGGGGCGCCTCTGGTGCTCACAAAGGACAGATCAGCAAGGAAAAAACAAGAGCAATCAGGTACAGCAAAGACATCGTTAAGCATTTCCCGTCATTAACATCACCCTTAGAAATCAGATAACACGAACGCTTGTTATTTAAAGAAGGGACTAGACGTAAGGGGTTGGATCATTCTGCGGTTTTATTAAGCACGGGTACAGACAGAGCGGTACAAATCATTGTCAGCGCTTGCTTCTGCAAGGAGCCGAGCTGCAGCTCCCACTTAAGGCTTCAACACAGGTCTAGCGCTGGGTGAGGAACGCAGCGGGATGTTACCCACAGGGGCAGCAGGCGCGCTAAGGCTGGGAATGAAACGCTGGGAGGCTGCTGTACCCTGAGACACGTTTTACCTGCGGGTCAGAGCGCTCTATCTGCGGCTAAGCCCTCGCTGCTCGTGCCTTTGTGGCGAGGCAAAAGAAGCGTCTAGAAAAGGGGCTCCTCTTGCCGCACCCAGCGGACAGCCAGCCCACACACACACATCACACACCCCGCTGGAGGGTCCCAGGCTCCCCCGAGACGCGCTCCCCAAGGTCAAACCCGGCATCCCCACCGGGGAGGGGACGCTCCCCATCCCGAGCAGCAGAGTCCGCTGCGTTCCCGCCGCTGTTCGAACATGGCACGGGGACAGCCACACCCCCGGGGCACCGTGACGAGGAAATGAAGGTGAAGGGGGAGCAGAAACGGTTCAAGAAAAAGGGAACTGAGGCTCGGTCGGGACCGGGCGTTGTTTTTGTCTCGAGCGAAGCAGGTAGCAGCGGGCACCGCCCCGCAGGGCGGCGAGGTGTCCCCGGCGGGACGCTCCGGTTCTGCCTCCCGCCCTCCTTTCTTCACCGCGACGGGCGGGACCCGGCGGCTCCGCATCCTCCCGCCTCGCAGCGCCGCGGACTTCCTTCCCGTCCCTCCCTCGCCGCCACCCGCCTCCTCCCGGGGACTCGCCCACGGCCGCCGCGCTGCCAGCCCCACTCACCGACTTCATGGCCGAGGCCATGTCGTCGTATCTCTCCGCCTGCTCGGCCAGGCGGGCTCGCTGCAGCAGCTGCTCTCGGTCCCCCATCGCCGCTTCCGTGGTGGCTGCTGGGCTGGGCACTCTGCGCCCCTCGGAGAGAGACGGCGGGGAGGGGGGGGG
>VYZU01037944.1:61706-84452 GCA_013401355.1 Ceyx cyanopectus
GGGGGGGGGGCGGGGATCTGCGCCTGGAAACGCGCGGGTGCCGGGAGGAGAGAACCGAACCGGAGCCGCCGCCGCCGCCGCCCCGCTTTGCCTGACGCCCGCTCAGCGACCGCCGGGCCGGGCTGGGCTGAGCTGGCCCGGGCTGGGCTCGCCTCAGCCGCCGCTCTCTGCTGCCGACGGGACCGCCTTGAGCTCGCCGAGTTCCCCCCTCCGCCGCGTCCGCAGCTCTCGCCTCTCCGCCCGGGCTCGGAGCCTCGCGCTGCTGGCGGCGGCTGCGCCTGCGCGCTAGGAAGGCAAGGAGGGGGCGGAGCTGAGGGGACTGCAGGGGAGGGGAGGGGGCGCCGTTCCCCCGCGTTCTATTTCTAGGTGACGTCACTTGCTATAAATAGCTACCCCAGGGCGCCGGCCAAACCGGGCGCCTGCGCGCTGCGCCTGCTGCATTTTCCTGCTGCAAAGGTGGAGGTGGGCGCCGGCACTGCGGAGCCCGGCTGGGATGGGGGGCTGCTTCGGGCCTCCGCCCTGTCCCTTACCCGCTGCTGACACGGAGCGAAGGCGCCGCCGCCCCGGGCAGGACTGGGTTGGGAGCGCCGCGCTCACGTGTCCGGCTCTGCCCCCTGCGCCATGTCCCTTTGTGCGGCCTCCGGCGCCGGCCCGGGCTGCGCTGTTCAGGGAGATGAGAGTGTTGTCCCAGCCTCTCAGGCGCGATTCCGCACCTCGATTCAGTTTCACTACGTATTTTAATTTGTAATAGTCCAGCTGTTGTCGCAGAGCCCCGTCCTCTCCCCGGGACAGCGCTGCCCGCACCGCACGGCTGCTGTCTGCGGAACCACCGCGGTACTGCCCCCCACCCTGCCATAAATCACAGCTCGCCGAGCCCCGGAGAGCCCTGGGCAGCGTTTAGACATCTCTGCACCCACCGTGCCGCCGGGGAGCTTTGCCCAGCCGCTGCCCACCGCACCAGTCTGAGCGGGTCCCAGCCCCGCTGCCCAAGGGGCAGAAAGCGGAGCCCGGGGGCAGAAAGCGAAGCCCGGGGGCAGGGGACCGCAGACCCGGGCTCGGTTCCACCGTCGCTGCTCCTGCCCTGTTGCTATCCAGTAAAGCCAGTGCATTGTGCCAGCCGAAAGTTTTTATCCTGATCTCTAAGATTGCTGGCGTTTAAAATAAACGCTGCAGGCAGGTTTAAAAGGGACTAAGATGAATATGGCTTTGGTTTTTTTAAGGACGTAAATATGATGATAAGAACAAATGGTATGTATATGTAAGAAAGCATGAAAGGTGAAAAAATGCAAACGATAAACTGCGAGAACATTCAGGAAAGCTCTTTGCAGTCCCGTGGAGCACACACTACATGTCAGCGAGCTGCACAGTGCCTCCTTCCTCGCTGCATGGTATTTTCCCTGCTTCTCAGAGAAGGCAGTGACATAAAACCTGAACAGAACGGATCCCAATTAGCAGCTGAATGCCTTGTCATCATTAATACAAAGCTTGCATTCATTGCACCTAAGGGTGAGCTGTGGACAGCAGGAACATGCTCTTAAAAGGTCTGATATAATGTAAAAAAAAAAAATAATAAAAATTTTAGTGTATCTAACACGTGTGCAACAATAGTGAGAGATGAGCCAGTCCAGAATGCCCAGTACTGCTCTGGTTTGGAATTTTGCAGCTGTAGTAACTGGTTAGTAGAAATAATCAGTGTTCCAACAGCTCTGAAAATGTGTAGGGGCTACCAAAAGCTCTCTAGTCTCATACAGCAATTTCAGACTCCTGAAGGAAATAGATTACCAAGTATTTTTAAAAGCAGTTACCCACTGAACCAGACAATCTGCATGAATCTGCAGATCTCTCTACACATGCACAGAAACATTCCTGCTAAATGCTTTGGGGTTTTTTAATGGCAGCTTGTGTATAATGGGTATTTCTCAGTCTAAAGCAACTCGAACATTCTGAGCTCTGAACCCACAAGGTGATACGTGGTTCTAAAACCAGACATTTCTAAATCCACCAGTTGCAAGGAAAAATGCTAAAATCAGGCAGCCTATACACAGCATTTTGACTGTAACCTGAAGAGATTGCACCTTACACATCTAAGGTCTGTGTGAGAATCCCTCCATTCTCCTGTGTGCACTGCCCAGTGCTCTGATCTTCAGCCATAACAGTGGCTCCACCAATCCATAAAGGTAGACAGAAAAACAAAGAGCTCAGGCAATGGGTTTTAACCTGCTATCATATTTATGAGTTCATGTCTTTAAAAATGGAAAAGAGCTGGAAATGCCAGCAGACCTTTTACTACAGCTGAACCAGCATCCAAGCACGGCTCCCTGCTGAGCTCCAATGCCAGGCATCACCCACCCCTGGCATCACAGAGCTCCCAGGAGAGCTCAGGAGGAGCTGGGAGCTGCTGCTCTCCCGGGGCAGGACTGAGAGCTGGCAGAGTGACCACACCCAGCAAGAATTCGGAGATGGAGAAATGAGTGGTAGTGAGAATTACACCATGACCTAAGGCAGTGGCTCTGCTCCACGGGCACATCTGATTATTGGACAGCACCGATGTTCCAGAAATAGCTCCCTGCTGAAATGCCATTCCGGTTCACCACTCCACACGGGGACACTGGGGACACCAGGGCAGGCTCAGAGGGCGTCTCCCCAGCGCTGCTGTTCAGCTGGGAGGTGAAAACCAGAAGGAACTTCCCCCTTGCTGGGGAGGTTAACCTGCTTCCACATCCCAGCAGAGATGAGTATGGCAGAGAAAGAGAAATGAAGGGTTTGTGGGCATCTGAGCTTGGACACGACTGGCAGGTGGGGCATGATGCTCAGTTAGCTCTGTAAGGAGAGATTCTTTCACGGGCTTAGGGCTGTCTATACTTTTTATTGTTAGAATCCTGGCAGCACATCCCCCCCCATAAATTGAGGTGAGTGCACATCAGGGAGGAAAGCTGCTGTAACCAACGACAAGATCAGAGCACAAGATAGGAGTGGGTGTAGCTGAAGTGTGATGATTCTCTCCCAAACCACAAGGGACTATAATTTTAATGATATATTTCTAGCCAAACCAGACACCTCTGTTTAATGAGCAACAGAAACCTCTAGGCTGTCAAAGTGTGTGTGAAAATACTCTACTATTTGTCATATTTCTATTCCCTATTAATCTTGAGTCATTCTCACAGAACCTCCCTCATAACTGAAAGGTAAAGCCTAGGGTGGAGAAAGCTGGAGCAGCCTGAGCTGTCACTTGTGGTGTGCTGTGCACTGAACAAAAAAGGCACTGCTTTGTCCAAAACCTGGGCAGCTCCTGCTCCCTCATGGGAAAGCTTAGGTCTGTACACTAAAACCTGTCTGGGATCACTACAGCATGCTTAATACCACTCAGCATTCACACACTGTAGCCTCCTGCACGCTCAAAACCCTCTACAGACACCAGCTGATAGATGCTCAGAATTCTGGGGCAAAATGTGCTATTTTCAAACACTTGCTCATTTCAGAGGCCGCTGAAGAACAAGCACTATGTCTTAATAAAAGATTATGGCAGTGTTTTTAATTGCCAGAGTGAATCAGGGATATGCACAGGAGGCTGTGAAGCATGCTCAGTTGTGGGGGTAGAAACCCTTCAGTGGCAAGAACACAGTAGCTAATTGAAAGCAGCTTTAACTCTTCACGAGCTGCTGCTGGCCTTGCCCAGATAGGAGACTGTGGTTTTGTTCTTCAAGTTATCAACAAATGAAAGTAACCAGAATTCAGAAGGATAAACAGGAAAACAAGAAATAGGCTTCTTATCGGAAGCTGTCACCAAAAAAAGACTTTACATGTAAAGGAAAAAAAAAACCAAACAAAACACAACAATGTATGGTAAGTAAATACTGAAAGCAAAACAACCAACCAAACACAACAATAAACCCTCAATCCTACTAAAACCCAGGGTTTTTCAGCAGTGCTGAGCATTGGCAGCCTACAGTTAAGATCAGAATTTAGATGTTCAGCATTTCTGGAACCACCCTGAAGACACCTCATGCTGGGCATACACTATTAAAGACTCAGCATCAGCAGCCAGATTGGAAAAATAAGGCCAGATCTGTCTTAACAAATGAATTTTTACTGCTCTTCCACCTTTACTGAAGTGCGTGAGTTTGACTTAAAACTGGATTAAATCTCACTGAAAATGACTGATCTGAAACAATGACCTTTCACTGCAGAACATAACACGAAAAGCTGGGGATAAAACTAATGAAGTGAAGAGACAAAATAAAAAGGCCTTTGCCAACATGGTCAGAAGTTTTCACTGGCAGGTGCTCCATGCAGTCATTTCCATGGCACACTTCTAACTGAGACCAACTTGACAGGCAATAGTCTCTGGCCTTGCTCATCTTAGGGCCAAGAGGAAAGCTGCTTCTAGCAGCAGTCCTGGAACATCCAGATGCCTGCCTGCATCACCTCAGGGACAGCCAAGTAACAGAACTTCCCAAAGTGCTCCTAGATTTCCATTCCCTTTCTGTGATCAGTTAACACATAGAAGTACTGTTCTCTGGGCCCTTATAAGCATTTTAAGAGAAAAATGGCTGTTTTTTCTATCTAGGGCAAGCTCCTTTGCTAGGCCATGCCACGTTGAGGAGGAGGAATGACAACAGCAGGTACCACACGTTCAGCCAAGGGCAGGTCAGCCACGTGCTCAGAGTGCTTCTAATTACAGCTCCAAGGAAGAACAACACATCCAGAGCTTGCTCCATATGGGAGAGGGAAACCAGAACACGTCAGGGAGGCAAATCACCCCTAAAAATGAGAACAAGGTAAGGCACAAACGGAACAATTCAAATGCCAGCCCAATGTGAACACAACACAGAGCTCCACCGTGTCCTCCTTCACAGACCAACTCCCCCAGCAGCACAGGCAGAGAATCCAAATGCTGAGCATCACTGTCACTCATAAGAGATTCTCCTGATCTCTTCCTCTACCACACAAAGATGCTTTCCATCTGTTGTAGCTCATGGATGGGGATGCAGCAGCCTAACTCAGAGTTCTGCTCAGCTACCTGTAACTCAGCACGGCCAAGCCCTGAGATCATCTGTAGGCACAGCTTGTCAATTCCTGGCCAAACGCAATTAGCTCCTCAAAAGTGTTTCGTGCAGATTCAATGTGCAGGTGGCACAGGGCAAAGATGCCAGTGGGCCAGAATACACTGTACTTCAACTACTTGATTTTGGCTCTCTTAAAGAGAAATCCTCATTTCATGGATGTCACATATCAAGCTTGGAATCACCTAACGTGTTTCCAGAAAAGTAATGTTATTTCATCTGGGAAATGACCTAGAAAATTCAACTGTCCTCCAAAGAACAAATGTGCTGAATATGGAAATGCAATTAATCAAGTGAAATGTAAGAGAAAAAGCTTTATTTATGCTTTAGCTGCAAAGTTTTCTCAGATTTCAGTTTGGAAAGGAGACTTGTTACAGCACTCCTTAGAAATTCTGGTGAATCGAGCCTCTTATTAATTAAAATACCTTTTAATTAGAAAGTCAAATCACCCATGGAACTATTTTAAAACATCCAAGGCCTTAGGACACCGATATTAAGACAAATTGTAGAATTAAGGTCAGTTACCTCAAACCAAAAACCTGCATTCCTTAGCACAGGTTTGCTAAGAAAGCAAATGATCTGTGCCATTCTGAACGAGGTAACATTTCTTTACAGGTGGAGGGGTGTTAATTTGATCTTTCCCACCCTCCTTGGCAGGGAGTAAACGCAAAGCAAAGGCTTATCACGTAGCGGGTCCCGCTCCCGCACGGCCCCGCACAGCCCCGGGGCTCCCTCAGCCCCCTCCCCGCCGCGCTCCCCCTCTCAGGCGCCCGCAGCGCTGTTGCTAGGGCGCGGCGGGAAGCGCCAGCCAATCAGAGGGCGGCAGGATTATATTTGTCGCTGTTGCTACGGGCGGCGGACCAATGGGCGGCGAGCAGGAAGGCGGCGGGAAGAGCGCGTGGCTGCTGCCCGAGCCGGGAGTCGCTCTGAGGCGGCAGAAAGGGGCCGGGGGGGCACTGGAGGCACCTTGAACCCCTCCCCTCAGACTCACCTAGTAGGAAACGGGAGTGTGAACACAGACATTAGCCTTCCAAACGCAGGCATAACCCTTCCAAACATGGCTGCTTTGAACCCAAAACCTCTGACAAGCAGAAAATTGGCATTTCGTGTGAGGGCCACCAAAAGACATTAACATCAGGGGCTGAAACATGCACAAGTGTATCCAGGGCAGCTGGTGCTGGGTTTTAACACATCATTACAGCCCGTGTGTGAATGATGACTTGACAACCTTACCCTGAAAAATGAACCCTGGAGAAAGAGTTGCTCATAACCTTTATTTGCTAACTTTATTACAAAACATACTGGAGGCATCCTCATGTACCTCAGGGCTGCAGTCCTGCTGAAGATGATGCCTTTTTCAATACAGATAGAAAAAAATAGCAGTCATATTTAGGCAAAATACCCCTAGGGACTTGCAGCATTACTTTGAAACCTGCATGAAGGGTTTGCAGCATGCCCTGGCACTCTGGCACACAATTCTGCTTTTTAGTCTCCAACAGAAAGAAAGAGGGCCCCTGATGGGCAGTTTCAGCCCATCCAGATCTGGGGACTGAAAATGGATCAGCAGGGTTCAGCAGCTTCCACCTCCTCCATTCATCCTTTCCTAGGCAATGTGAGATACAGGTAGTGTTAAATATCAACAACACTTGCACCACCTTCTCCACTCCTGCAAAAACTTTATCATTTGAAAATGCTGCCATGCTCCAGTTTGTGTCATCTGTGACACTACAGAGTATGAAACACTCTGGAAGTTACAGCCAGTAATACCACAAAAATACAGAGATGAGAACAAGCAGTATTTTACCAGCACTTAGCTGAGACCTTATTTTAGTTAGCCAATATCCACTGCTAGACAATATACCTGAATTTTACTCTTTTTGAGTACAGGAGCTTCATTTACAAAGGTAAATGATGTAATGAAGGACTCCAATATGACCAGTGCTATGGGTAGAAACATGTAACTGCCACAGAACCAGTAACTTGATATTTTTAGCATCTATAGTACAGCTTCAGACTGCTCTGGTAAAAATCCACAGCCCATGATGCACCTCTTTGGTTTCTCCTATGCCTTGCAAAATTCTTTTACTGTAAAACTGTAACTAAGCCAAACTTTATAACCATTAGAAAGAAGTCTTCATCCTTCTACTTCATTCTCTTCTCCATGTCAAACCCCTCATTCATAGAAAAAAAAATCAAGTAAGAAACAAAGCAAAAGAAGCCAGGAAGGGATGGGGCGTTCCCTGGGGAAGTGCAGACCACCTTGAGCATCTCTGCAAGCAGGTCACACTTGTCTGCCAGCTGAGAATTCAAACAGGAGGTCACACTTTTCTGCCAGCTGAGAGTTCAAACAGCAGCCATGCTGCCCATAATGTGTCGTTGCTTGATGGGTCACCAACTGGATCCTCTGGGACCTGAAAGACACAGGAAGGAATCAAAGCTTCATCACGTATCTTGTTGCTCATGCTGGAATTGCTCCTTTGGGCAATGAGGTAGGATGAGATGTGTGCTGGGAGGGAATGTCAGGGTGAGGGCTGGATGCATGAAGTGACAGAAGTCCTTATTTCCCTCTTAAATTCAGGTAATCTAGGTACAGGTGTAAAAACCACAAAAAAACCACACACAATCAGTGCACAATCCTTACCACCTCAGAGAAGAGCAATCCCCTTCCCTTTGCCCAAGGCTTTGGCTCCTATAAAAGTAAGTAAATGACAGAGGGTAAACCCAGGATGAAATAATTAAGGGAGCAATCACCTGAACAAAGGAGCTCTGTTCAGGGAGGGAAAGAAATGTCTCCAAAATGAATTAAGCTTTGGGGTTTGTTTTTTTCTTTTGGTTGCTTGTCTTGTTTTACTCCCATTTTGGCTCTGATGGGATCCATGACATTCAAAAAGCAAACTGAAAATCATGGGTGGACAAAAGGAAGTGAGCACCTGCACCCATGTGGTTCAGGAATAGGAACCAAACATCTGCATATTCCTTGCCCTTGCCCAGGGCAAGTCAATTCAGCAAGAAACAGAGTGCCCAGGAAGTCTGTAGAATCCTGTCAATTCATTTACCCATTCAAGCTCTTCCTTTTCCTACAACACACATTAAATATATGCAAAAACTGCTTTTCTGAATTCCCAAACTGTGTCATTACAATGAAAATTAGAAGATATCCCCTTCTGACATCTGCAGACACCCCAGAGCATCTCACTCCAAGGCCCACGTTGCACTGAGTGTCATGTTTCTTACACCACTGCAAAACCAGTGCAAGAATGCAGAACAGTGAGATGAAAACCCTCCCTACAGAAAATGCATGCTCTGGAAATCCTAGAGAAGGCTCATTCATTATTAATGCCTAAAGCTTTCCTACTTGTCTGGCTTACATTATGTCTGGTAAAAAGGCCACTTTCCAAGATACAGATCTTTATATTGATGCTTTCAAAGGCTCAAAAGAGGTTCTTTTACTGCCCTCAGAGCTGCAGCTGCTTCCTATAATGAAGCCAGCAGATATGGTCTCCAGCTTTTCCAAATCTCTTTTAAAAAGGTTTTTTCCAGCAGCTCACACTACAAGAGACACAGAAATGGATGCTAAGTGGCTGGTAGACCAACACACACGAAGCCAAAAAAATAGCTCATCAAGATCCAGTTTAGATAGGGGCTTTTTTGGGCCCTGTTTTTAAGTAACATTTAATTCACAGATGGGTTCCCATCCCCTTGAAAGCACCAGATTTCAAACTCCTGTTCTTTGCTGCCTTAAAATCACCATAAGAAGGCAAGCAGACTGCACCCAGATCATAGAAATAACTTATTGTTTCCTATAGCAACACTGCTCTGAAGCTGCTATCAGCCATCTCAGAACACTGCAAAATCCTCTTTCCTCAGCAGCAACACAGACCTGCACATGAAAATTGCATGGAAGATTTCAAGAGGTCAGGGAGGAGACTCAAATTCTGCAGAATCCCTGAGAGGGGAGGACCCTCAAGCAGCCATCTTCCTGCTATCTGCTTTCCACAGTGCTGGTGAGCCCTCCATTGCTCTAAAAGACACTTGGGATCTGCACAGGTTGCTGTGACCAACGTTTCAGTGACACGTTTAGTAAATTCAGGGTCTGATAAACAATCCAAGTGGAAAAAAAAAAACCCAAACAACAAACCTACTTCTTGCCCTAGTATCTGCTGGATGCTGCCAGGGAATGCCCAGCTTGCTCTGAACTGGATTCCAAGAGGTACACTTAGACAGACTCAATACAACACAACATTCCACATCTCCTGTGTGAGAGCTAGAGCTGGGTAGTGTGTACAGGGCTAAGCTCCTTTCTCTGCACATTAGGTGTGTTTTCTTACCTGGCTTTGTCCCAAGGCTTGGCTTTCTTCCACGCAGGGTGCAGTAACAGGCAGACACTGAGGCTTGCCAAACACAGTCTGACAGGAACTGGAAGAAGATATGATATACAAATTCATTTGTATTTATGCTCTACTTGCTACTGCAGCAGGACAAGAGGGGCTGCTGGTGAGACTGTTCATTCAGCAGAGTTCTGTTAAGTAGCCCACACACCTAACCCATTTCTCCACATTGTTTTGGCCTGAAAATACAAATTTTGCCCTGGGAGGACTAGCCTGAGCAGGAGCAGTACACAGGAATGAGAGGTCAATCTGCAGCTCTCCTCACATCCCCACAACACTCTCCATGAACAGGGAGATGTCTCCCAAAATCTCTCCTTCTTGGAACATACTTTAAAAACAGAGATCTCAAGAGTCAAAACACAAACATGGGGCCTTTAGACGTAGCCACAACATTGGCTATGACTCTACTGCAGCTTTTCAAGGCCACCAGTTGAGAGGCTGGGGATGTGGCTTCCCCATCCACACCTCCCTTGGGGGCTCTGCTGACTTCTGGAAAAGAAGTCACAGTCTGCAGGCACTGGGTCAAGTAGGAGACACTGGGTACTTGAGAATGGGATGTTCTCTCCCTTCATCCACAACTCAGAAGTCTAATGGTATAAATGGCCATGTAGGCCCAGACCAAAGGTGCCAGCTAATAGAGTGCAGAAAAAAAGCTGAGGAAACAGGGCAAGTGTCAAGCTGCCCTTCTTTGGAATGCCCCCAGGTTCCAGCAATCCCTCTTGGGACTCCTCTGCTGAAGGCTGCATTCAGGCAATTACCCATACTAATGACAAATGGCCTCAGCCCCCTGGCCCCTCAAGAATGTGTCTCATCCTTTTCCATAGCCCACTGACACCAACAGTGCCCTTAGGAACAAATTCCACCATTTCATTACTCGACCTGCCAAGAAGCAGCCTCCTTTAGTGTGGTTTGGAACTTGCTGCCTGCCCGTGTCAGGGTGCAGGGTTATCCAGAGGGGAGAGCCTAACAGCAGGAGGATTCCCAGCACTTCCAGCTGGAATCCCAAAAATGCAGGCAGAAGCAGTGAGCTGCAAAGGACATCTCAGCCCTGATGTTTTCTGAATCGATATGCTGCCTCAGAAATGCTGTCTCTCTTGCTCCAGAGAGCTCAGTGTGCTTTCCTGGTTGGAATGGGAGGCAGGAGAGAGCTGCATTCTGTATGAGCCATTAGCTGGGCTGCACTCCCCCTGCCCCAGCTGGAGGAGGAGTGAGGAGGATAGAACACCACTATCTGTAAAGGCCAGCATCTGTTTGCTGTCCCACAGGGACTTCCAGTTCACTAACTGGATCAAACTCTCCTGTCAGGCAGTGAGAGCAGATGGAGACAGTCGGCTTCCAGCCTGGTTCCCCCTCACACTCCCACCTCACAGCCCTGTGGATCAGAGGTTTGGATACAGCCCAAGTGTGTAGGACTGACTGGAAAAAGCCCATGAAAGGAGTTCAGCAGGAGTTGTTCTGAGCAGCTTTCAAGCCAGGTCCTTTCCAGGTGAGCACCTTTAAAACTGAGACAAGCAGATGAAGGGTCCTGTAGCTGACCTGCAGCTCTGCCCCTGCGTGTACAGGGCAGGGAGCCACAGATGCTGGCAAGGCTGTGAGAGCTTAATACTAAAGGTGGGTGACCCTGGCTAAATAATTTCCTTCTTTCTGCTTTACTTTTATCTATAAAGCAGGAGTAACTTCACTGCCCTTTCTTTCCAGGATAGCAACAGTTATTTGCATAACAGTTCAAGCTGTTGACTTCTCCCCCAGTCCCCAGGTGAATGATGCTCACTGCAACATCACTGCTAAAGACAACTTGAGTGCCACAGGACTTCTCTCTAATCCAGTTGTTCTATTAGAGGGCTCTGCCTGATAACCAACTGGACCCTCATTCATTGATCTGACCTGAGGCTACCCACACAAGGTCTCCTGACTGTCTAGAGAGAAACTGCAAGGGTGCCTAAGATGAAACTGCAGCCTCAGTATCACTCATTTCTGAAGAGACTGATGTGCTATAACATTAATAATAACTTAAGGAGTTCCAGATTTTGGATGGAGCTGGACCAGGCAACTAAACAGGTTTACATAGAGTTCAAATAACTATATCCTGCCCAGAAGGTGTCAACCAAGCAGCAACTCCTGCCCCAGCCAGGAATATGATAAAGGGTGTGTGGATTCCTGGCACACTGACATACCCAGCAAGGAGACATTCACCATAGATTTTTTTTTCTACTGGTGGAACACACTTTAAAAATAAACATGAGCTCACTCTAGAGTCAGAACATGCAATTTTAAATCCAGCCAAAATATTGCCAGCAAGTTCTCTGATCTTTCATGATCTTCAAGCCACTGTTTAAAACTGTGAATCCTAAAACCCAGGCTGAAGTGCTCAGACCTGAGCTCTCCTCAGAGTCTGATATGAACTGTAGGCACCAACTCAACTGGGAAACAGGTAAAAAGCAGAAATGTTTTTAGCAGGGAACTAGAAGGCAAAACCCCACTGATCTTTATCTCCAGTGAATCACTGCCTTCCCTTGTGCCTTGACAAGCCACAAAGCCTCTCTGTGCCTCTGCTTCCTCATCTTCAAAGTGGGAATAAAACTGCTTCTACCCACCTCTGACATGTTCCTGACAGTCAAATGCTGGAGAGGGTCAAGCAGAAGGGTTATGAAACGGGGCTCCTGCTCCTGCTCTGTCTTGCAGCAAATCAGTAAAATAAAGGAACCTCATAATGCCAGTTTGGCAGTGTTTATTTTTATGTAACATTATGGCAGTTGTGTAACACATGGAAGATGGCACAGATTTTTTTATTGGTTTGCATTCTGTGAATTTATCTCAAGTCCTTGAGAAAACCTGCAGTCTATGAAACATTTGTTACAGGTGGAAAACAGGCAGAACAGTGCCTGTCTTTGTCTTCCAATTTGGAAAGCTTGCACTGTGGAATAATCTTGTCATGAGGTTATGAAGCTACAAAACCTATTTTAGGATTAAGTACAGGTCCTGCCAAAGCCAGCCCACAGAATCAGCCCTCACTGGATCAGTACAGGTTACAATTTTCTGCCAAAAAGAAAACCAGGCAAATAGCTCAGAAGCTAAACCTTTAGAGAAAGGGTTCATATCTTTTCTGATGAGGCTGGTCTCCTTTGGGCCACCACTGTAAAACACACATTAGGCAGCATTTCCCATTCCCAGAGCACAGATAGAAATATCTGCAAAATATGACAGTCAGCAGGAGACAGGGCCCTGGAATGAGAGGCAGCACTACACTCCTTCTGCAACCTCCTTCAACTGGGGATCAGAACCAGCCCAGACCCACAGCAGCAGTGTTACTCCTGCTTTTAAGAAGGCCTGTGCTTCCCACTCCCTTTACCTGTGGGATTCCAGGCTCCCTAGCTGTCCTTGTCTAAGGATGAAGCTTTCATCCTCTAAATCTGACTGCTGAATGATTCTTCCTGAACTGGCCTCAATACAGCCACCTTGAGGAACTCTGCTCAAGGGAGCTCCAATACCTGCTGAAATAAATGCTCATATTAAAGACAACTGCAGATAACATGACCCCAACCCTGACCCAGCTGTTCCTCCCCTCCTTGCTCCACATTCACCACAGGCTGGGTGAATGGCAGCCACAGCAGTTGCTGCTCTGAGGGCCTACAGCAAAAGCAGGTGGACATGGTTTACATATTCTGTCAAGGCTATTCTGAAAAACAGGGAGAATAAAAGAGATGGTGGGAATGCTGAACACAACTGGGTGGGAAGGAAACAGAGAAGGAGAAAGAAAAGAGTAGCAGGAAGGAGAAAGGAAAGTGAGAAAGTGTTGCTGAAGACTAGAAACATCTCAGTTCAGTTCTCAGACTCTGCTCAGGCACTCTCTGAAGAATGACAGGCATTTAAAAACCCAGAGGCTTACAACCTGTCAAGGTGAGCAGACAACACCTGAAGGGACTCCTCCCATGGAAATGCTGAAAAGGAAAAGCTCTTGCTGGAATGCCTGGTGTACTAGCTGAGGGAAGCAGTTACAGCTGAAGCAGGAGAGCAGGTTAAGAATGTCTGTTTCAACACCTCACAACAGGCTTTCTAACTGAGCTGCTGCAGGAGCAGAACTCCAGAGCTCCACTTGTCATGACATCAGAAAGCCACCCAAATGAGCAGGAGTGTTGCTGACAAAGGGAAGAGAAGCTTCTCAGCTCTAAAAGTCAATGATCTGGGTGCAGTTTTACTTACCTTCTATACTTGGGGTCCACATGGAGTCAGAGACTCCTCTGGTGCTGCAAAGGGGCTGCCCCATGGCCAGCTGCTCCTCTGGGAAGGTAAGGGAGCCCCAAGGGCACAGGGCACAGTTACCCAGCTGGTGGCTGACACCACTACTGCTTGCTGCTTCTCTGGGCTGCAGGCCAGCAGAGCTGAAGCAGGCTGCTGGTTCCAGCACTGCCTCAGGGCAAAATGCTACAGGTTGTTCAGTGTTGTGAGGGGCCAAGGAGCTGTTGCTTGTCCTCCCTTCACAGAACTCAGTGCTCTGCAGAAAGCTGCAACGATGGAGAACAACCAATCAGCCAGACATCCTATTTTGCAAAGCACTGCTTTCCTTCCCCTGGTGACACCCCAGCTACACCTTTGAATCCTGTCCTTAACAGCTGGGACTCCCAGATCTCTGCCTGCCTGCTGGGAACAGCCAATTCCCATCTGTGGAGTCAGGACTCCTGAACCATGCCCCTGGGAACTGCCATGAAAGTCAGTTCCAGGGACAAAGGTTGCTTTGCCTCTGAACTGTCACTGTAAAGACCTTTTCATACATCACCTGGATTCCAGCATCTTTAAATATGTTCCTTTAGGAGGCCTATCCAGATCTGTAGCTGACTGCTCCCACCCTGGCTTGCAGGGCATAAGGTTTATCTCCATTTGCTCAGGGCTGATGCCTACACAAGATCCATCTGAAAGGAGCAGGCCAGGAAGGTGAAAGAATACTCACAATTACTCCAAAAAGCAATGAAACAAATCTTCATTTGCCATATGCAGCAAGACCCTCTCACTCCCCACGACCAAAGCTTGGTCAGGGTTCTGTGAAAGGGTGGGGGAACACTGGGTTTTACTGGAGTGCTGCTCTGATCCCAGAACTGAGAGAGAAAACCTGTTGCCTCCCAGGTATTTGCTTTCATTTGCTGCACCCCTTCTGAGATGGGCATCTCTTATCAGCTGTCCTTGCACAGGCCTTATCAAAGCTTGCTCCTTCTGTGGAGTGACAGCCTCTAGCCAAACAATGAGGCACCCACTGCAGTCCTCCAGTGGCCACCTGATCCCCCAGCACCAGATGCTATTCTGGAGAGGGAAAATCCTTTCCTTCCCGAGGGAATTTTCAATTGGTTTTCTGCACCACATCCTAAGCCCATTAGGAAGAGACCAACCTGCCATTTGTGGGGTGTAGGATCCTTTATCCTGCTGTCCCTGTTTGTGGCAAGTCAAAGGCCTCTCAGGAGGTAGGCTCTGGAGCTTTTCTGGCCAAGGGAGGCAGGATTTCTGACGGCGCCGATAATTTGCAAACCAATTATAGACCTGAGTTGGCTGCAGGTTCAGGTCCTGAGCCAGTTCCTCCTGCAAACCCAGATATCAAGGGAAAAAAAGAATAAGCCACATCCAACCAACCAGGCTTTCCTTCAGTTCCAACAGCAGCCCAGCAGAAGAGCTTTCCAACCAATATTTGTTCACTATGTCTCCAGTAACTCTTCGTGGGTCCCACTGAGGAGACTGATTCATAACTCAGAGGAGTTGCTGGAAAACACACATTCCACCCTGCTCCACTACTCAGTTTGGTTTCTCAAGGAAATCATCTAGCAATATAAAAGAGCAGTGTATTTCCATGGAAAACCTCACCAAAGGATGCTCTGCTCCCAGCATGACAGACTCACATCACTAACATGACATTGATGGGATAAATGCTAATGCAGTTACACATTGGTTTTGACAAACTGAGAGCAGTATAAACATCTGCATCACACTACTGAAAAATTTCTGCTGTGTTAAACTGTTAAATGATGAGATGGGACTGACTGAGAGGGAACAGATCAAAACTAGAGCTGGGTGGATTCAGATCAGACAGGAGGAAGAATTTCTTCCCCAGGAGGGTGTGAGACCCTGGCACAGGGTGCCCAGAGAGGTGGGGGAAGCCCCATCCTTGTCAGTTTCTCAGGCCAGGCTGGATGGGGCTCTGAGCAACCTGCTCTAGTGGGAGGTGTCCCTGCCATGGCAGGGGTTGGAGCTGGATCAGCTTTGGGGTCCCTCCCAACCCTGACAATTCCATGATTCTAGGAGATCACAAAAATGAAGAAGAGTAGGAAATTAAAGCATAAGTGATCATCATAGCCTGAATTTGTAGGACTTAATTATGCAACTTTACTATGCTCTTAATTCAGATTGTTGGGTTTTTTTAAAATGCAGATTTGGAAGTTGTTGCAGCTTGGTGAAAACAGGAGGAAATAACCATCTTCACATGGTGGAATTATTCACCAGGCTTGCCTGCCTCCTAGGAGGAGGGTGTTGGGAAAATTGAGCACCACAGAGGCAGACTGTAAAGTCAGAAGCCTTCACCTGGCAAGGTGGTAATCAGTAAGGATTACCAAATTAATTCATCTGGCACTTTCATTACAGATTTGTCCCTGTCCAAATAAGGCAGATACCTCTGTACATCACACTGCATATCACACTTAAAAATTCTGTGAATTTAATGTGATAAGTCAGTAAAAAATACATTCTGGTAAGCAAAGTGCAGCTTTATACAGAAGGTAACTCAGTCAAGTTACAACTACCACTGAGTGATGGTTGTTCCACTGCCTGTATTCAACCACTGCCAAATCAAAGCTGTTAAAAGCCCAGTGAGGAGCTTATTTCCCCTGATCTTTTTGTCCAAAGAAAGTGAAATAATCTAGCATGGACTTCAAGGAAAGATCAAGTATGGGAGCAAGGACTTAGAATGAGACCAGTGACAGATCCCTGACCACAGAGAGTTCTGCTTTGCTGTGACAAGGGGATTTAATTTCAATTCTCATGTCCCTACCCGCTGCTGCTTGTTTGGGTTGGTTGTCACCTCTGCAGCAAACCTGTGCAGTTGCTGCCGTACTTCCCTGGAAAAGTTTTGATTCTTCAGACCTTCAGGACAAAGGGAAAGAGGTGGAGGGTTCCTGCACACAGGAGAACACGGGATTACAAAGGACCCAAAAAGAGCCTTCACATCCACGGGCAACTTTCTCATGGTGCCACAAACAGGTGGAAAAACCCAGCTCTGAGCAGCAACCACCCTGAGATGCAAAACCAGCCTCTGCATCTCTACTCTTTGCAGCTAATTACAGCAGAGGTGATCACTCCTGCTCCCCCGGGCCATGGTACCTCTTCCTGCAACGGAATTTCTGCACTGGAGTCAAAAAATCCACCTGCTGCTGCTCCATAACCCTCCGGTAGTGAATTTCGTGCCAGAGTTGCACCAGCTCCTTCTTCTCTTCTGCCTTGCAATACTGAAACAAAACAGCATGTGAGCAAACCCCTTCCAGGTCAATCAGTTAGGCTGCCTATAGAGGAGAAAACCCTCAACAACCAGAAACTGAGAGATTCCTAGTGGCTTGGCAAAGCTGGCAGCATTACCCCAGTGTGTGCTGCACTGCACCTTCTCTGGTGGCTCCTAATGCCTTCTCTTCTGCTGGAAAGGGCTAAATGACTACACCTAGAGGCCAAAATCCCTCACCTTGAGTGGTGCCATCCTGCCTTCCCATCTTCCTATCCTGACAAGCCCTCTAAACTTGGCCTCCCCAAGGCTTTTATATCCTAAATTTGTAAAAGAAATCCAAGGACTACCACCCCAGGGAACAAAAATCCTGCTTTTCACAAACTACAACCAACTCCCTAATCCCTCCACTACCTTCCTCCAGCAACTGCCCGCAGCCAAGGCTTGATCCTGTGTTTCAGCTCAACCACAGCACCTTCCACTGCCACAGGGCAGCTGGAAAGGCTCCTCGTGGTATCTGTGCACTAACAGCTCTGCTCTTGTCCTAACGCAGCTTTTTATCTCCGTGGAGAAACAAAGAGCACAGCCCTACCTCCAGGAGCCTGCAGGCTGTGTCATACTGCCCGTCGCGGGCGTGCAGCAGCACGCAGGCTCGCACCACGTGGATGTTAGTGAGAAAATACATCTTGTGTCTGCAGTCCATCACGGCCCCAACCAGCTTCTCCAGAGCGGGAGATGAGCTCTGCAGGTCCCGGCAAAGCTGTCCTGCTAGATCCAGCAGCTTGGTGGGTGGGGGATCCTTGTTTTTGTTCCTGTTTAACATGGCCATGAACCGCTTCATCCTCACGTCCTGCTGGAAGCCTTTTGCTATGCAAGGCACAACGCTGTGGTTAGAGAAAACCGGTTATCTCCTGTCTTTAGCTTCTATGGTATGCTTTTTGTTGTTGTTTTTAAAGGGAAGAAGTCACTGTGCTGTTAAAAGCAGCTGGAGGACCTCAAAACACTTAAACTAAAGCAGCCCTGAAAGGCTGAAGCCACAGCAGGTTTGTGGATGAGACAGAGCTCGCACAGACAGTGATCTTGCCCCAGCACTGGGAGGCCGAGGGAAGAGGCCAAAGCAGGAGGGCTGTTGGGAGAGCCCCACACTGGGCTGGCCCCAGCCTGTCGCTGCAGGGCAGGGCTGGGCACACGGGCACCGCGGAGCCGCCAGACCGGCAACGGGAGCGGCTCCCGCTCAGGTCCCGCGCCCCCCTTTCGGTCACAAAGCTCGGCATCCACTGCTCGAACATCCCAGCCCCCAGAACACCCAGTTCAGGTGAAAAGAGGGTGTGGGGAGAGCCTGGGGCAGACCAGGGTCACTCTCATGAGCTGCGGGGCTGCTTTCTCACCCATTTTCCCGGCGACAGGAGATGGGAGCTGAGCCCCGTGCTCCTTGGGGTCACCAGCTCCGGACAAAGGGAGTGAAGCTGCTAAATAGAGAGGCTGCGGAGCAGGGACACCTCGGCAGCCCGTTCCGTTCCGAGGGAGCGCGTCCCGCCCGTCCCCGCGGCTACTCGGCCCCATCCTACCACCGGGCCCCGGTACCTGGCCGCCTCGTCCTACCGCCGGGCCCCGGTACCTGTCCTCCCCGTCCTACCGCCGGGCCCCGGTACCTGGCCGCCGTGTCCTGCCGCGTGCGCGCAGCCCCCCGCCGGGGGAAGGGGCTTTGCAGCCTTCCGAGCGCTGCCGGTGCGCGGGTGCGGAGCTGCGGGTGTGGAGCTGCGGGTGTGGAGCTGCTCGGGCTGCCCCTGCCCCACTCCCCGCCAGCTGCTTTGATATCGCGACTGCTGCCTGCACAGCTGCTCTCACAGCCTGGGTACAGCGGATGGCAGCAAGGTGCTCTTAGGAGTATTTTTGAGCTGTTCAGGGGGTAATTTTGCCACTTACACGCACAGAACGAAGAGGGATGCTGCTCAAAGCCACGTTTTCTAGGTGGGTACTAATAACTCGTGAAGGTGCCACACGCGGTTTAGGGCATAAAACTGCAGCGGCTCTGGTGTTCCTCAGGTTTTGTGAAGGCGTCAGCCCCCTGCTGACCCCAGTGCAGCCAGGACTGGGAACCCAGCGGACCTCCAGCAGCAGCCCCCCGCCCCCCACAGCCACAGCGCGGGTCGTGGCCCCTCCCCGAACTCGCCCTTCCCCAGCTCGCACTGGTCCCTGCGGCCCGAGAGAGCTTTGTGCTGGAAAAACAAGGGCTGCACCCTGGAGAGTTGACATCTTCTCTCTGCTGCCGGCGGGTGTGAGAACTGTGCTCACGCTTCAAACTGATTCCGGGGCAAAAATCCCTGCGACAAAGAATTCCAGCTTCTCAGGGGTTGATCCAGTTCTGGGATAACAACAACCTGCCCCTGCCCTGGCTGCTCCAGTCTGCACCCCTCTGCTGCTTGTGCTTTGTCAGGACACAAACACAATCCCACCCCAGCTGGAATGACCCCTGCTATGGTCCCTGGGGGATCCAGGAGCTCCCAGCCCACCCGTGAGCCTGTCACCATGCCCAGGCAGCTGCAGCAAAATCCATCACCCTAGTTCTCACAGGTATATCCTTAAAATACTGCTCATAATCCTTCTTTCTCCAGTCAGCATCTCATCTTCTGGTGCCCTTGGTTTCTCCTTAGGCTTGGGTGCTGGCCTTCCAGGGCAGCCAGGGGCTCGTGCTCCTGCTGCAGGACACTGTTCTAGATGCAGAGCTGCAGACAAAGCCCTGAAAGCTTACAGGACAACCCCCCACCACTGACCTTTGAGCATTTCATTATCACTCCGGACAGAGTGATTTCCTCATTTCCCTTAGGCAATTAATTCTCCTTTACCCCCCAGTATGGCTGGAGTTAAACCACCAAACCATCAGGTCACTTGATTTTGGACGTTTTACCTTCTTTACAGGTATGAAATGGAACAAGTGTCTCACCTTTTATTTTACATATTCACACTCAGGCTGCAGGCTGGCACCCCAGATCCAAACAGCACCCATCGTGGCTAAGGATGGGAAGCTGCTCCCATCACACTGCATGGAATCCAACTGCCCTTGAAAACCACCTGCAATCTCCTTCCCCTCTGCTCTAACTGGTTTTGGCCACCAAGGACTGCAGCTACTTGTCACCAGGCTGAGGTCAGGTGACACATACTGGCAAGCCAAGAGCTCCGATTCTTTTTCCAAAGGCTTAGTCAAACTCTGTTGAATATCAACACCAGTATTGTTCAGGTCCTGGTGGAGCCTCCAGGTGAACCCAACAGAGAGGCTCTCCTGCAGTCATCCTTCACCTCTGTGCACCTGCTTGGCCCCAGGAGAGCTGCTGGCCGTGTCCCCCGAGCCCGTGTCACGGAGCGCTCGCGTGCATCTTCTCCAGGCAGTCGGTCCAGAAGGCAACGAGCCGGCTGTCCTTATTCCAGCAGAAATCTGTGAAGTCTTTCAGCAGCCTATCTGCAAACTTCTCATCTCCAGTGGCACTGGACCTCCAGGTTTTGGTCAGCATGGTGTTGTAGGCCCAGTTGTAGCCAATACGCTCCTCACAGAACATGTTCTGGTTGCTGGAGCTGGTGGAGTTGCGCCGACGCCGCTGCTGCCCGCAGGAAAACTTCCGCTTGGAGTAGGGCAGCTGCAGAAACACAGTCCCTGGGGGAAACAGAGAGGACTTCAGCCTTAGGCAGAGCCAAGTTCCTCCACTTGCTGGCTGACTCATGAAATGCTGAAGAGGAAATGGGATTGAGTTTCATGGAACTGCCTTTCAGCGAGGTAAACCGGGACACACCTTTCCTCCTTCACCACTCCTCCTCTCTCATCCCTCGCTCTCGGGAGGGGATGCAGCTAAGGTGTCACCTCTCACCCATCCTTCTAACCTTCCATCAATTCCCACTCTCCTGCAATTTTCCAGAGGCTCTCTTCCTGGCATTGTCTTCATGGCTCAGCAAGCACTCCGAACACCCTGAGCAGTCTGGCTGTGAGGTGTGTGCCGTGCGTGGAGCTCAGCCAGAGGTGCTGACAGGTCACCCACGTGGGTGAATAATGAGAGTAAGTGGGGTCTGAATGCTTCATCTCCAGGGTGCATGGGTAGAGATCAGCTACAACTGACCTTCAGCATCAGAACAGAGCACTGACTTGGACAGTTTTCCTCAGTATAGCCTCTAGCTACACATTTAATACACTTGGAATAAACTCAGCCTTACTTTTTTTGTTGGTTTGGTCTTTTTTGTTGGTTTTTTTTGGGTTATTTCTCCTGGAAATCGAAGTTTCAGAGACACTATAACAAGATTTCAAACCAATGCCACTGATTAGCAGCAAGGTTTTGTGCTTTTCATGCTCACACTGCCTCTCCAGTTTCCCAGTTTGTGCTGGCTGCTTCACCTACTGGTCAGCTCGCTACAGACATCACCGAGACAAAACACAAACTGCTGGCTTGTAACAAGCCTCCTCCTTGCCCCACTGCCTGCCAAGTCTCTCTCACCTGTGACATGGATATACTGGGGCTTGTTCTCAGCTGGGAAGTTGAATGCAGAGGCTGAATACTTGTCTTGCACAAATCCAAATCTAGAGAAAACAAACACCAGGGGAATTAAAACAAAACAAAACAAAACAAAGACCCAACCAAAACCAATCCAACCAAACAAAAAACCAAAACAAGACAGATAAAAATCCATGCCAGCTAGGATTCCTTCATCCCAAGGGAAAATCTTCCACTGTCATAAAGGCTCCCTCTTCTGATGGCCTGAAGGCAAGGGGAAAAGTGATGAAGAGAGCTCAGCTTCTCCAAATGTTCTCTGCCCCTGCTAGGCAGGCTGTGAAAGCTTCTAACTTCACACTGCCTGCTGTCCTAACCCGTGCCAGAGACAAAAGCACCAGCAGCTCAGTCTGGGAGGGCACTGAGCAGCTTGATGAAAAGGGGCAGCTGCACACAAGGAAGGGAAGAGCAATAGTCCAGACAGACATTCCTTGGCTATGTTTGATTCTGTGACATTTTTTTTTCGTGCTGGGCAGTTATTTCACACAGAACTTCAAGCAGCTCACCTGACAGTTCTTTGCTGCTTGTAGAATTATGATTCCTCTCCTGCTTTCTAAGCTAACAAAAAATCATTTCCAAGCTAAAGTCCATTACAAGAGGCAGCCTCTCTGTCAGGAGAAAGCTCTTGGCAGCAAACCCATGACACAGGCAGGCAGCTCAAGCACACAAAGGGTAAAGCTTGATAGTGTTCAAAGCTTTCTCAACTGGGCTCAACCCCCAACATACAGGTCTCATCCCAGGATCCTGCCTATTGTTAATCACTGGTTGTCATCCAGTAACTGTCCCTTCTCAGAAATAACTCTATTTACAGTCATGGGTTTCTTAGAATAACAGGGCACCTTACAGAAGCAGTGCCCTCCCTAGGAGGAGGGAATGGTTTGCTAGCAATCTGAAACACTATCTACCTGCCCCTTGCACCCACAGAAACACCTCTGGGCATTCCAGTTATATTTTAGCCTAATAACCTGCAAGCAAGAGAGGAAAAAGCCCCACATGCCTCAGGAGCAGCTGTTCAGTCCAGGTCTCCATCCTGCACTGTGCAGGGAGCCAGGGACCTTTCAGGCATCCTGCTCTGTACATACCTGTGTGCTATGGCTTCCTGGAGGAGGTGCATACGGTCCCAGTATGTTTCTGGTTCAAAGCCTGAAACAAACAGGTAACAATCACCTAACAAAGCCACTTGATTTCCTCCTTTTTCCAACACTTCAGTTTTCCTAGAAAGACTTCTGTGCACTTTGATTTTTCCTAGCCATATTTTTTAGACACTTTTTATTTTGCTTGCTGTCCCTTAAATGCCA